>JAPKLX010000308.1:0-134327 GCA_026898415.1 Leonotis leonurus
ATCAACTGCATAACAGAATTAGATCACCACACCTTAACCTTGAGCTTGAACTGAAAATCGAGAAATTAAAATATTAACACCGTCTTAGTCGCGCCGCACCTAATCGTCACATGATATTAACATGCATTAATATATATGCTAGAACATATAATTAAAGAAATTATTAAATTTTAATATGTATTCAGTTTTATTTATAATTTAAATTTTTAAATCTTAAATTTTTAATTTAATAAACTAAGTTTAAGAGTTAAATGTTAGATTATGGAACTATTTCAAGCATTAACTAAATTCTTATTCGTATTTTAATTTTATTAATTATGACTATTTTGAGAAATGCTAGCTAATGTAACTGATACTTTCATAAGAAAACGACACCTACACACAACTTAACTTGATTTATAGATCCTTAATTGAGTTTTAATATGAGTTTTAATAAGATTATTATTATGACTTAACTAATAATCTGACCATATACTAATATAAACGAAAAAAAAAACCAACTACTAATTAAAATTAAAACTTAGTTAGCCCACTTCATTAATAAAAATAAACATCATATGAAATTATAAGCATTACTCCTATATAATTAGGCCCAGTATATGAAATAAAATAGCCCACGTTCATATATTTCCTAGCCCATCTATTACCCATTTTGTAGGTTAAAACCATTTTCACTCACTTTCCATACCACACCCCAATATGAAGCAGCAAAAATACTCTCTCTCCCTATAAACCTATATACGTACACTCATCTCTCTCTAACTCTCATCTCCGTCTTATCTTTCAGCCATTCCGAAGACCCCGTCGGTGCTTCTCTGTTCGTGGACAGCACAACACCGCAACCGGAGCTTTCTCATCCTCTTAATAGCCGACTCAACTCAGGCAACTATTAACCCAACCCCTCACTCAGACAATACAATCAAGATTCAAGTTTTTATTTTAATTTTTCAGATTATACATATTCCTACAAGAATTGAGTTTATGAATTTTATCACCTTAAGGTTATGTGCTTGAAACCACATACTGGGAATTGAAAGAGTATCAAAAAAATAAAAAGAGATTGGTACTTACTGTGAATTAGGTATTGGGATTTCTTTGTTTGATTCCTGGATGGATTTGTCTTAGATAGAAGCAAGGTGCTAGGTTGTAGAAAGTAATTTGGAATTTGTGAAGAATTTTGATTGTGATTCTATTCATAGATTGAAACATACGATTCAATAGGTCGGTTGAGAGAGAGAGGCGGTGTAATTTGGGTATATTCTCTCAGTATATTCTCTCAAAATATCTCCTAATATTTATCTAATTATAAGAGGTAAAGATTGTTCAATCAGAAAAAAAAATGGAAATGAGGGCTTATATATAAAATCTTCCTCCAACTAAATGTTTAAATTTCGTAACACTAGTTAAATTTATAAATTTAATAAATATATTTATCACTTTGGTCCAACACTATCAATAAGCTCTTAAATTAAAATTTTATTCACATCTATTAAACTAGGGCGCGACCTTGACTAAAATAAAAATAAGTTCGACATAAAATAAATAAATAAATATCACGAATAAAACTCATATAAAATTTCAAATATATAAATTATAGTAATTTATTTTGTTCGGGTTTTGACAAGTTTTATCACTTATGTATAATGAGTGAAGAGAACATGTGATATGAACATAGTTACCCAACCTTTTCTTTTGTTTCTAAAGAGAAGAAACACACACACACACGTATGACATATATTGTAAAATGTACAAGTATAGAAGTTAAGTATATGTAAAGGAAACATGTACAGTGAGTACATTCATAGGAACCGTGTACAATAAATATATATACATATATTCATGCTGTGTAATACCCGCATTTTGAACCACATAAGTAGTGAATTTCCCACACTTTAGTTTTATTTTCGATTTCGAGAATAAAAGCTCCGAATCTTACTAGTATGTGAACCATTAGAAGTAATTAATTCTCCCCATTGAATATATGTCTTAAAGGAAATAATCATTACTAATTATTGTTTGATGTTTAATGTCATCAATTAAATGACATATAGTTAGTATGCAAGTATTTATGGTGAGTAAGTGATAGAATCTCTTAATAATTAATATTTCTCCAAGTAATTAATGTTTGTTATTGGAAGTATTTATAATAGGGTGATTAATGCAATCACTTAATAATGATAGTTATGAATGCTACATTAACTAGAGTTATAAAAGGAATTAAGCAATATGAGATAATCACAAGTAGTTGAGAGGGATGGATTAACCAAGAATTAGAAATTTAATTAACTTATAAACCCCATATATATATGCATTCTTTACGTGATGGACAGATAGAGAAATAAGGAATCAAGAACCAAGAATTTATTTACAATATGTAGAATAAAAGAATGAATAAATAGATTACACATTAACCAAGTGTACTATATATATAGAATAGAACAATGGAAAATTAAAAAGGATAACTAGTACAGATTATTGAGGAGAAAAGAAAGAAAGGGAGATGTTATCCCTGCATGGCTCGAGCAGAACACACGAAAGAGGAGGAAAACATCACACCAACAGCATACCTATATTAGGAGACAAGAAACAGAGTTTTAAAAAAGGAAGAGAAGAAAACTAGAAGAAGTATGCATAAACTGAAGATTAGAACTGCACAAAAGTAAGGAAAATTTCTTAAAATGGAAAGGAACAAATAAGAAACATTATGCAGGAAAAGGGGAAAATTACACACATTAGGAATGTAGGAAAGGGGAACTAGAAAGTATACAAAGGCCAGAGGTGAAGGTCTCTCTCTGCAGCAGATAAAGAAAGGGAAGAGGAAGGAATCTTCTTGAAATAGATTAAAAACAGATTAAAGGCAGGGTGAAAAAGTAGAAGGAAATCAGAAAATAGAGGCTGCTACCTCCATCCTAGCTTGACATCTGCACCATACCTTCTGTCACCTGCAAATAAAAGAAGGGAGATCAAGCATAGGACAAACATATCTCATCTCTAAGAAAGGGAAGCAACACAACCGTAACCCATGTTCTCTGCCTATAAATACCCACACAATCAACCCTTGAATAGTTTACAAGTCACAACCTCACTCACTCAAACACTTAGTACATTAAGAGAGAAGCTAAGGAGGAGGTCTGCCCAAAAAAAAACCAGTCTAAATACCACCAACATTCTGAGGTAACAATGTTTCCAAACCCAGATTTTCAAGTTCAGATAAGCATGTTATAGAACTAACAAATGACTTAACTAGAATCATGCTTAGACCTCATCAAACTTAGTTATCTTGCTCTGATAAGTCTCTTATAACGCATGTATGAACTTGGCCAGAAGACTGAGAACTTAGTCCAGGTTTCAGAACATAGATCTATACTCATGCTCACGTTTAGAATGTAACCATTTTGTAAAGCATACTTCAGAACCTAGACCTCTTTAGGACATTTCAGAATATGGATTGGTTTAGAAGCATACTAGATACAGATACATGAACTCATGTCTTGATTTCATAATATGAGAAACTCCTATAAAGACTTTGAACACAACCAACCATTCAAACTCACCCAAAGCTAATCTTAAAAGCAGAAACAACTTCACTACATATGCAGACCACCAAATCCTCATCTATATAAGATTTAGAAATCAAACCAGGAAAATATAATAAGAAACTTAAGAGGGGTGAAGGATCAGTTGATGCTCGGCAAACAGAACAGCCAAGGGATCGCCACTAGCTGCTGTCCCAGCAAGCACAGTACCACCAAAACGCTCAGTTCGAACCCCATCTTTCCAGCGGTCCATCCACCAAGCCAAACACCTCACAACAAGGAAATAAAACAAAAAAAAATCCAATTAGTTAAGATCGAAACCAATCTGGAATTCAAACTGCCCTAAGGCCCTAACTAAGATCACAATTCTCTCCAACCTCAGAAATAGAAAAGAAATCCAATTAATACCAAAGGATTTAAAACTTCAATCCAACTTAACAAACCAACAAAACAAAGAGTTGCAGTAATGGGACTAGTCAAATTTTCATGGAAACTGGGACATGCAAATCGAATTCGTAGAGGAGAAGAGAAGAGTTACCTGAAGTAGAAAGCTGCCGAAGGAGGGGGGGGACGGTGATGCTGTAGAGCGGCGGAGACGACGACGCAGGCATCGCAGCTACAGGCGCACGTAGACAGAAGTCTATGCCGGTCGCCGCTCTCGGCGTCGTGCGAGGAGAACTCGCGGTGCTGGGAAGGAGACGAAGAAGATTGGGAGAGACAGAGACAATGTCTCTATCGTGAAGGAAATTGGAGTAGCTAGGGTTAACCCATTAGGTTAGAATGATCTAGAACCCGGGCCGGGCATTGGGCCGGGTTAAGGTTCATGGGCCACGTTAATAATTCAAACGAGCCTAGATTAAAATGGGTAACTGGACTTGCAAATAAATCTGAACTGGACTGCTATTAAAAATGATTGGGCCGAGATTAAACACAACGGGCCTAACTTAATAAAAATTAATTATGGACCTAATTAATTATTTCTAGTGGGCTCACTTAATTAGATAAATCTGAATGGTCCAGAAGTTAATTTGATTAATGAAAGCAAATTAATTAAATGGACTAATAGCATTTTTGTAGACTAAAACTCAATTTAATTGGGCTAAGCCCAAGAATAAAATTTTAAAGCTGAACTATACGATTTAATTAGCAATTAAATTTCTAAATTAGAATTTAGTGGATTAATTAGAATTTAATCATAAGAAATGATTAAATCATGCTCATAGTGTAGTAATTGGAATTATTTAGCTTAAGTAGAAATTTCTTATCTCGATTTAAGGATCGAGATATTAAGTTAGAATTTTCTCTAGTTATATTACCCAATAATTACTTATTAGGTATAGTAAATCCCCGAACCATAAAGTGACTTAGAAATCACCAAACGACACCTCTAGAAACACGACTCATAAACTCGTGTCATAGTCGAATTCTAGAGACCCGAGAATAACTCTCGGAATAATAATAAAGGATAATGTTTCCTTACACTTAGAAGTATTAGATATACTTGATTAATGTATCTCACTTGAGATTTATTTAAAGGTTTCGACGAGAGGTCGGATCCGCATCCCGAGAACAAAGCAGTCAGCAATCAAGGATATTCAAGTAGGCTTTTCTCACTCTATAAAAATATGTGTGTATGTTTTCAAAATGAAATGAGATATTTTCAAAAGCACTGTCTTGCCATAAATGTTTTCGCTTTATGTATGATGCCTATCTGTTATATTTATAATCGAATTCGGGTTCCAGTGGGTTAGCGTCTCCACTCGAACTAGTGTACACAATGGACTGTGAGTCAGCGAAAGATTGACCGGTCAAGTGTCTGCGGGAAGTGGCCACTTCCCCGACACAAAGAACGTTCAGATATGGTTGATTACAAAGAACTAGGACTGATCAGTCAAACTAGAACTTTCTCGAAGAAATGTTTTTGTGAACATAGGTGCTTTAGAGACAAAAATCCCTATGTATCACTCAGAATGGCTTGACAGTTATATATGTAAGTGTGCGATTTCGGCACGTGTCTACTGAGTACAATTTGTACTCAGCCCTGCATGTATTTCTAAAAGTGCAGGTTAAGAACGAAGAAGATACGGGTGCTACGTTGGGCTTTTTGTCGGACTCCTAGTAGCTGACTCTTGGGGGTTCTACGTGTCTTCATACACGTAGGACTTTATTTTACGATCCTACATTCCGCTGCTAGACAATTATGTGATAGACTTGAGATTTAACTCTTTAAATTAGTAATGTATTGTAATATTTCGAGCTTAGACCTTCCGAATTTTTGGGACAAATCCTAGACTTATGTTATGAGAAGAACATCAAGTTTCCTTATCCTATTCCAGTTCGTTACTTAATCCCTTCAATAGTCACGTTTACCCGGCTTTACTAGAATTTGTAGAAAGCGGGCGTGACATGCTGCAAGAAAAGAAAGAGTGTAATCATAGACTATGAGTCATGTTTTAACCGAGAACTTAGTAATACAATTATGAGTCAATGCAATAAGAAACTATAACTACTGCATATATTCCCTAAGTCTTGCAAAATAGACAAAGAATCATCTAGCAAATCCTAGACATCAATGTAAGATTTAGCTTTCTACCCCAAATCTTGTTTCACATCAATGCAAAATCAAAGAGGGGTGCTAATAACAGCTGTGAAGTAAAGAAAATAGAAGGAAGGGACGGGCAGCAGCAGCAGGAAAAAGCAGTGCCTGATTGTCACTCCACCACCTTCCTTTTCGCATTACACCTGCAAGGGAAGGAGAATATCAATTTAAGACAGTCCCCAAAGTCAAGATTAGAACAGAGATAGGTTAAGAAGTAGACTGTGATATAAGAAAATGAACTCAAGTGTCTAGTTGTAGTCATATTAAAATAAAGAACTGCTACGTACAAAACCCAACCAAAACACTCTTTTATATCCTATCTTACTACTTACTTTCACTACCACTGAAACACATACGTAGAAGCATTCATCCACACAAGGAAAAAGCCTCTCAGTCACCCCAATTCCAGTTTGAGAAGCAGTAAGGTAAACAGAAACTTCAACCCTTCAGTTTAGTGTTAAGTTCTTAACTAAGCAGTTCTCTTTTTGCCTACTTTCACAGAAGATACTTCAGAGAAATCCCTAACCAAATATCTAAAGTAAGTATGAGCTCTTCCTTTTGTATTAAATCTAGGACAGAAAGAGATAGCATGCGAAATTCATGAACTGCAACTGTTAGAACAACTAAATATAGCTATAGAATTTTTCAGCCTTCTTTAAATCCTTTTATATGCAGACCCTCCCAAACACATATATAGACTCCATCCATTCCATGTTTTCTTGAGAACAGAAGCATGATAAGGCCAGATAACAAAACATGCGTAGGAAGACCTTTAAACTTTCTAGATGTCCTGTTTTAAGCTAGCAAAGCAGATATACACATTTTGGGCTACAGACTTCAAAAGTCATGTTTATGCTTTGAGAATCTAGAACCTATACACTCTCATACACACAGTAATGCAGAAATTTAGATTTTAGTTATGGCTTCATAACTCAGAACACAGAACATAGAAAATGCTTATATATAGAATTCCAGAATTTCACATAGAAGTTTATATTATGATTTCAGAGACAAGACTTTCGGCCATAGAAAGAACTTAGAACCTTAGTGCATCTTAGACATAAACACGACCATCTAAAGCATGATTTTAAACCTAGATACCTTCACTTTCAGTTAGAAGTTTCCGAAGAAACTGTATCCGTTAAGAAATCCCAAAAAAAAAATTAACACCCTCCAAATTAATTAAACCACATAATGCAAGCTCAGCAAATAGAAGTTTAGAACAAACTCAGAACCCTTTTTAAAATCAATAACACTACCAACTATTACAAAAGATCTCAGAATGCAGAATCATAAACAGAAAAGCAAGGTATTAACAGAATTGACTTAAGGACTTAGCTCAAGGAAAGCGGCTCCACCAAAACCCACGGCAAGACACTCCATTAAAATTTTAAGACAGCGCCTAGAAACAAATGAAATCAGCAACACAGAGAATGATTAGAATGCATGAACTTAAAAGAAAGGGGAGTTTGAACTTTAAAAGCTTGAATTTTACAGACTAAGTTTGAAACCTTGAAAGCCCTAATTCTAAAACTGAAATAAAAAGAAGAGTGGGGGAAGGGAGAGATGATAGGAAGAGAAAGGGAAATTACCTCTTAAGGAGACGGCTGAAGCAGATTGATGAAGAAGCGGAGAGCGACGCCACTGCTGCTTCAACCGGGGACGCTGGCGAGCTCCTCGCTGAGAGAGAAGTCGAGAGAAGAGGCAGCGAGAACAGAGAGGAACGACAGAACGGGAGGCAAGGTAGAGAAGAGGAGATTGGGTGAACTAATTAAGGTTAAGTGTGTTAGATGTATTAGATGTGTTAGAATTAACTTAAATGAATGGGCCGAGAAGATAATAAAATGAATGGGCCAGCAAATACAATTAGTGGGCTGGAATTAGTATTGGGCTAAAATTGGTAATGGGCTAGGCTAGTAATCTGTCACGACCGTCATTCGCCCTTGGTGGCAAAGTCGGGATACGCGACTATAAAATAATTAAATAACAAAAAAAAGGGGAACTGTGAACTTTAACTGAAACAAAAGGATATTTCGATAACTGAGTTTTTTGTTCATAACAAAGAGTTTCACTCTGAATTGACACATTCGTCAAACAAAACTGATAAAACCTCTTGCAGCGGAAAAAGATCTACATAAGTCCACGTGTATGAAGACACGTAAACTCCCAAGAGTTCAACTACGCAAAAGATTGACAAGCCCGTCGTAGCACCTCCATTCATCACGTCTCAACCTGCACATTTAAAAATATATGCAGGGCTGAGTACAAACGTACTCAGTAGGCACATGCCGAAATCGCACTCATACATATATAATTGCCATTGCCATCTCAAAGTGAAACATAGGGATTTTATCTGAAAGTACCTATGTTCACTAAATTCTTTTGTGATTCTTAAAATTCGACTGCGCAGTCTAAGTTCTGGAGTAATCAATCATATCTGTAATTTTTGTGTGCCGGGAAGGTGGCCACCTTCCACGAACACCTTGACCGGCCAACCCGCTAAGATGACTCACGGTCCTTGTGTACACTAGTTCGAGTGGGGATGCTTACCCACTGGAATCCGAATTCGATTTCATAATCATAGCAGATATGTATCATACAAAACATAAAATATTTATGGCAAAACAATACTTAAAATATCAATTTCAATTCAAAAGCTATTTGAAAAGAAATAACATAAATGCGGATAAAACACGCATATTTTCTTTTAGTATAAGAAAACCTACTTGGATCGTCCTGACTGACGACTGCTTCTTTCTCGAACTGCGGTCCTGACCTTTCGTCGTAACCTTTTAAGAAATCTCAAGTGAGATAACATTTTTGAGTGCATCTAATATTCTCTAAGTGTAAGGAATTATTATCCTTTGTTATTTGAGAATTATTCTCGGTTCTTACTCGACTAATATTCGAGAATTGAGTTCATTTCATTTAATTAAAATGAAATAATATTCTAGTATTTCATAAATTCTTCAAATTATGTGTGATGCGTCAAACTCTGCTATAGGTGTTGTTTTAGGTCAAAGAGTTGATAAGATGTTGCGTGTGATCTATTATGCTAGCTCTACCTTAACCCCTGCTCAGATAAATTATACTACTACTGAAAAAGAGATGTTAGCTGTAGTATTTTCTCTCGATAAGTTTCGTGCTTATATTATAGGATCTAGAGTTATCGTACATAGTGATCATGCTGCTTTACGTTATCTGTTGACTAAGCCTCAGGCGAAGCCTAGGCTAATTCGTTGGGTCTTGTTATTGCAAGAGTTTGATGTAGAAATTCGTGATAGAAAAGGGAGTGAAAACGCCGTTGCCGATCATCTCTCTCGCTTAGAGCATGTACCTTCTCCCCTGTCTTATGATCTAGTTGACGAGTCTTTTCCGTATGAGCATGCTTACAGTATTAATCATGTGCCTTGGTTTGCTGACATAGTTAATTATTTAGCTTGTGGCGAATTAAGGTCTGACATCACTTCCCAAGAAAGGAAGTGTTTTCTCCATGTGTGCAGACAATACTTTTGGGAAGACCCTTTTCTTTTCAAGCTCAGAAAAGACAAAGTGATTAGGCGATGTGTAGCGGAGGAGGAGCAACCGAAAGTGCTAGAGATGTGCCATGAGGCTCATTGTGGCGGCCTCTTTGGAGGCCAAAAGACGGCACACAAGGTTCTTCAATCAGGTTTATTTTGGCCGACTTTATTTAAGGATGCACATGCTTTTTATCTCTCGTGCGATAGATGCCAAAGAGTCGGCACTATAGGTCGTAGAAATGAAATGCCTTTAAATAATATGCTTGTTGTTGAAATATTTGATGTGTGGGGAATTGACTTTATGGGTCCTTTCCCTATGTCTCATGGGTATGAATATATTTTGTTTGCCGTTGACTACGTTTCCAAGTGGGTTGAGGTTATCCCCACTAGGACGTGTGACTCTCACATTGTTCTTAAGTTTGTGCAGAAAAATATTTTGTGCAGGTTTGGCTTCCCACGAGCTATCATTAGCGATGGTGGCAAGCACTTTTGCAACAAACTTTTCGAGAGGCTAATGAAGAAAAATGGGATAACGCACAAGATCGCGACCCCATACCATCCACAGACATCGGGCCAAGCTGAGATGAGTAATAAGCAGGTCAAGAATATCTTGGAGAAGACAGTTCAGCCATCTAGGAAAGATTGGTTGATAAAGCTGAACGACGCTCTTTGGGCATACCGCACGGCATACAAAAGCGTGTTGGGATGAGCCTGTATCGTCTCGTGTACGAAAAAGCGTGCCACCTACCAGTTGAAGTGGAACACAAAGCCTATTGGGCAATCAAGGCCTCCAACCTCGATTTGCAAAAAGCAGTGGAGCACCGTTCTCTACAGATGTCGGAGTTAGACGAGCTGCGGAACGAAACGTATGACAACACTCGAATTTACAAGGACAAGGTGAAGGCAATCCACGACCGCAGGATTCTCCACAAGGATTTGAAATCTGGTATGAAGGTCCTACTGTTTAACTCCCGGATGAAGCTGTTTCCCGGAAAATTGAAGTCTAGATGGAGCGGTCCATTCATAGTGAAGGATGTTAAGCTGTACGGGGCAATAGAGCTTACTAAAGAAGGAGACGATGACTCATTCGTGGTGAATGGGCATCGCGTTAAGCCGTACATCGAGGGATGACCTACTAACTTCACGGTGGAGTCCACACTAATTGAAGATCCACCCTCTGATTGATCACATATTCCCGCCGAGCTTATGACGTTAAACAAGCGGTCTTTTATTTCCGTTTATGTTGTTTTTGTTGTTTTATTTATTTTCGTTTTCTTTATCTCGTAGATGGTTAGGAGAAGAACTCAGTTTAAGTCAATTTTGTGTCGCAGGAAAAATTGGGAAGAATGCACGAAAGGCCAATGGAAAACAGGAAAAAAGAAAGAGATTTACGTGAGCTGGGCCAGCGCTCGCTACCCCCCCAGCGATCGCTAGCCCAGCGTTCTGTCCGTCCAAGTATAAGGGGGCCAGCGCTCGCTACCCCCCCAGCGAGCGCTAGCCCCAGTACCTGTCCCACTCTAGAACGCAGGGGTAACGAGCGCTACCCCCCCAGCGCTCGCTACCCCTGGTTGCTGCCTACCCATCCAGCGCGTTGGGGTAGCGCTCGCTACCCCCCCAGCGAGCGCTACCCCTGCTCCCTGCCTTGTCGTCCAGTGCGCTAGGGTAGCGGTCGCTACTGTCCGTTTAAACACTTTCTTCCCCCTTTCCTTCTCCATTTTTTCCCCAATTCTTCTTCTTCTTCCCCATTTCTCTCTCTCTCGCGAATTCCACCCAAAATTCTCCCCCAACCTCCATTCTTCCACCACTTTCCCCTTTAAATTCTTACACCATTCATTACCTTCAACTCTCCTCTCATCTATTGTACCACCCTAACACCTCCAATCCACAAAATCTCCAATCTCTCCTCCATAATTTTCCAATCCCTAATTTTTTTTAATTTCCCCCAAATTCTCAAACCCTAGTTCTTTCCCCTCTCCATACATCACCCTTATTGTTCCAAATCCGACTACACCTCCATCCTTCTCCGTCACCCAACGGCACTAGTCACCACACTACCTTCCTAGCGATTTTCCGGCAACTTTCTGGCGATATCCCTTTTTCATTCTCTACTCTAAATGGCGCGCTCCAAGAACCGTGCCGGCGAACAAGCTGCAAGCACGTCACAACCGGAGGAGCCTACCACCGAGGAGCTCCAACATGCATACAATTGCCCCTTCCCCCTCCACTCACACTTGGAGGGGCAATTTTACGAACGGTGGACTCGGCATGAGGTAACTCCGCCTCATACACTTAATTGGAATTTACTAGCTAGTTTAGGATGTGTTAGGGAACTTGAGCAATATCTTGATGTTCTAGGACTTAGGAAATATGCTCATATGTCATTTAAATGTTCTATAGTACTTACACATGAATTCTTGTCAACATTGACTATGCCTGCGGATCTTACCTACTGCACGTTTAGATTGCGGGGAGTACCTCGTCGTGTTTCTATCACTCTATTGTGCAGGATTATTATGGGATTCCACGGCAAGAATGTGGGGGATCAAGCCCCACCTTCCCACTTTAATCCAAATGCCGCGTGGAATTCCCTCACGGGCTTTCACAACTGGCAAGCCGGCGGGATGCCGGCTGGTTTTATCCAAAGCAATGTCCTGATGATTCTTCATAAGTTTCTATCTTATGGAATCACCGGCAAGGAGCAAGCAAACAAGGTCAATCAGTCTGAAGTCTATCTGCTCCAGAGCGCCGTTCGAGGCTCCCAGGTGTGCGCCGGCTACTATATTCTTAACACCTTTAAGAATATGTTGGTCACAGTCCGGTACCATGCCACACTGCCCCTCGTGATCTGTACCATTGCTCGGCACTTCGAGGTTTTTGATCTGGAGCAACTTGATCCAGCCGACACCATCTATGTGTCGAGGATTGACCACTCGGAGCTCCGACAGGCTCGCATCTGCACCATGGACTACACGTGGGTGCCATCCACCTCCCGACGCTGTGTGGTTAACCACACTAATGAGTTGGCCGCCATAGCCTCCAACTTACCTGATGTCAGCGATGACGAGGGAGCAGCTGACCGAGCAGCCGAGGAGGACGCATATGAGGACGCCCCTATGCAGGACGCCTTTGCTCCCGGGCCCTCCTCATATTCAACGGGCGCTGGCCAGTATCACTATGGTGCCAGCTCTACTTCTACCGGTGGTGTGGACCACCTTACGTCGCAGTTTCAGTCTCTGAGCACTGAACTCGACGCCCTTCGGTCCGACTTCACCTCCTTCAGGCAGGACTTCACCAGCTTCTCCCAGGACTTTGGGGCGCATGCTCACAAGGCCCAGTCCTTCTCCCGGGAGTTTGGAGACTTCAGCTCCTCCATGCTTCGGAGCCAGGAGCGGATTGAGGAGAGGGTGACCGCTACCCACGACATGATGTCTGAGCAGGCTCGTCAGTGGAGATTGTCTCAGGAGCAGTCGGCTCTCCAATATCAGCAGATACTTGAGAACAACCGACAGATAGCCGAGCTCAACGCCCAGTGGTCAAACTGGCCTTGTACGATCACCCACCGCCGCCGCCGGATCAGCAGTGACTTCTCACTGTTGTTTAGTATGTTTTACTTTCTTTTTATTTTTCGTGTGTGTCCGGGTTGTTTTAATTTAGTTATTTCCTTTTTGTTGTTGTTTTCTTTGCTTGTTTGTGTTTCTCATTCAGGTTTGCATCTCTACACTAGTTGATCACACTCCACCACCGCCGCATCATCCCGAATCGGGTAGTTTCTTTCCTCCCTTTTACTTTTATTGTAGCAATGAGGACATTGCTTATTTCTTTCATGTGGGGGTAGGTATGACTTTATCTATAGCATGCGGCGTATTTTTAGAAGTATGTAGTTGTGTACTCTTGTTTGTCCACTTGCATGTTGGAGCTTAATAGGATTAGTGATCGATTTTGATGAGAAATATGTTGATTATGCTTGACGACATGAATTGACATTGTGAGTTGATGATTGGGTAATGACATTACATTTTGATTATTTTTGTCGTGGGGAACTCGATTTTGTGATGAATTGATGTGATAACTTGTAACATGTGCATTTGGTATAAGATTGCTTGATGGCTAGACTTAGATGTTAATATTTTTAATTGCGAGATTGAGTTGGGAGGCTTCTACTCCTCTGGAAACCATGAGCATGGGAAACCACATGAGATCACTTTAGATAACCTCTAAATGTTCATATCTCGTGACTTTTGGCCATTTAACCCACTCTTTCCGAAAATTTGGCTAGAATGGCCTTTAAAATTGTTATTGAATCAATCGAAGTACTTGAATAGGTGATAAGAACTCTACCCCTCTTCCTCTATGAAATCGAAGAAAATTTTGAATTCGAGGAATGGGTATGGGAAACCATGTTAGGATACTCGGTTTAACCGAAGATCACACCTAGTGACCAATGTTCTTAATATCACTAAAAATTCCATGTGATTTGGTTCTTTAATAATTGGGCTGAAAGATAAAGATTCTAAACCTAGCCTTTAAGTAATTAAAATCGAATTGGCATATGTTACTAGTTTGATCGGATTGAAGTTGCACCTTCGAGGGAAACACGTAATGGTGATTGATGTATAGTATTATTATTCTTTCCGTAAACTCGTATTGAAATTGATTGTTGTCGCACAATTAACTTGCTTCTTGTTTCTAAATCTCTGTATTCTATTTGAGCTTAGACTTGCTTGAGGACAAGCAAGGTATTGTGCGTGGGGAGGTTGTTTTATCTATTTTCGGTCTCGTTTCTCTCGTAATTTAGTCTATAGTATCACTTGTTGTCGTTCGATATGATGCTTTTGTATTCTATATGTTACATTTTAGGTAAAGATTGACACACGAAGTGGAACAATGTTCGAGAAGAGAAACGAGGCGAAAAGAAGTGAAAAGATGAAGAAAATAGTGGAAAAGGCAGAACGCATGGCCAGCAGTCGCTAGCCCCTAGCGACCGCTGGCTTGAGCCACAGAGGAGAGACAGAACGTGGGGCTAGCGGTCGCTAGCCCCTAGCGACCGCTAGCCCCTAGAAAAAGAACAAGACAGAACAGTAAGGTAGCGCTCGCTACCCCCCTAGCGAGCGCTACCCCTCTGCAGCCTTTCCTCATCCAGCACTAGGGCCTAGCGAGCACTAGCCCCTAGCGCTTGCTAGCCCGACAGAATTTTTCTACATCTATTTAAACCTCTCCCGCGATGCAGACGGGATCTTCTTCCTTCACGTTTTTTTTGTTCTAGTCTAGGGTTTAGATCACGAGAGAAAACACTGTTAGTCTAGATTTTATTTCTTGTTCGTTCTTCAAATTCGTTGTGGATTCGTTCATGGTTCAAACCCGTAGTACTTTAATGCATTATTTTTCTTTTTAATCAGTGAGTTCTTTTACTGTTTTCTTTCTCGCTTTATGATTTATTTCCTTTCTGCTTTGTTATTGTTTAATTTCCCATTTAGCAATATAAACCTTTCAATCATGTTAATCAATCAACTCAAAACATGTTTCAATTCAGTTTCCTTAATTCACTGTTCTTAGATTTAGAATTTAATTATTTTACTAGTTTTCGCCTAGATAGATTAATTAGTTTAAAAATCAAAAAATCCTTCTTTTATTTGCTTTCTGTTCTGCATCATAGATAGAGCCCTGCTTAGCCTTCATTGAGAATACGACTTAAGATCAACTTACTTATCTATAACGAATTCGTACTCTTGCGAACAATTTACTATTATAAACTGTAAGTATATTGGCTGGAAACATTCCTCGTGCCCGATACTGAATCCCTTTATAGAACAGTGGGTCTGGTCTAAACAACGTCACGTACTACAGTTTAAAATAAGTTGGAACAAGTACGTTGCATCAAATGAGACGACATCACCAAATGCATTGTAATTGCTTTTAGCATGTTCATCTGCCCAAAACAAGCTTGAAAGTTTTTCACTCCCATTTACACAATAATCAAATGTGAAACCGGGGCAAACCTCTCTTTGCTTGTGCAATTTATCTAATATAATTTGAGCATCAACACCAATCACAAATGCACGAAGATCACGATTGAAAATTTTAAAATCTGAAAGATTGCATGCAACATCATCATAATTACCAACCAACTCTCTAAACAGACGAAACGACCTCGCAGGTCCAATGTTCACCATTGCACAATTTAATATGAAGTTCTGATGCCCAATATCTAAATTTCTGTTGAACTTCATGAACCTTTTGTAGTATGTACATGTAAGAGCATGATTATGTGCCTCAAGAAAAACTTTAACACGATAACCATCTACATCATTCATGATGAATATAACTCTAGCCTTGCAATTTGTACGACTAGACAATCTACATCTTTTCCTATCTTGTTCATCCAAACGGTCAACATTCTTTAAACCTTCTCGGTTACACAATACATATCTGGACAATATATTACCATCTTTAGCTCTTGTGATAGTACCATGTCGGATGTCAAACCCACAAATCGTAGCATATTTCTTATAGAACTGAATATCATCCTCTTGGTTATCAAAAATTTGACCAACTTCAGTTTTCAAGTTAGGGTCATATTGTGGTATATGAATATCTCTTTCGTTTGATGAAGTATAATCGTCATTACCTTCATATATTATGAACACCAACTATTATTAACATTGCTATTTAAAAATAATATTCCACAAAAAAAGATAGATATTACACTTTATAAAAACATAAGAAACAAAAAAATTTAAATGCATTTGTATCATGTATATAATGCAATTATAATTTTATTGCAATGCAATTCTGCATACAAACTAATTCAACTCTATATACTACAAATGCATTGCATTTTCTTGTTTAAACAATGCACAATGTTCATCACATTAATGCAATATATTATATAATATTATGCATGAACTAATTTATATATCAATACATTCTATAATTGTAGCACTAAAAGGACAATAAAACAAAACATAATAAGGTTAAAAAAAAATTATGTATCAAAGTGTTATCACATACTAAACAGTAACGTGGAATATGCAAATTAAACAAAATCACAATGCGTGTAATGTTAAAAACATGTTATGGTATTAAACTATGTTTACATACGATTTCAACTACTTTGAATAAACATAACTACATATATACGATGCAATTGTTATCCATTTTAATGCAAAAACTTTATTATGACAATTCAAATAAAACTGGTATTATTATTTACAGTTAACACATACCTTGACTTCCCTCTTTCATCATTTTCGTCGACTTCAGTTCTTAAACTCCCAGGAACGAATTAATATTGATTCAGCTTCTTTCAATTCTCATAGCACGTTCTCACCATTCAATTTTCATCTTAAATTCTCTAATATCATAATTGTGGAAATAGAAAATCCTATTATTATGCATATTCGGCCGTCATGGAAACATCACATTAAATTCCTGATTTATCTCAAATCATGCAACTGATAAGTTGTTCGGTCCTTCTCTCTCTTGCCGAAATTTACTTATTTAACCTTAAGATCTTATTTTTGTAATATTTTATTGAATTAAAAATCGAGATTAATGCTATAATCTATACCATTAGATCTTAGACTTTAATGGCTATGATTGTTTCTTATTTCCTACTAAAAAACCACTTTATATATATATATATATATATATATGTATATAATACAACTCAATACTTTCAGACACATACATTTAGGGGGCAGATGAAGAGTTAAGGAAAAACAAACATTATAAATCGAGTAATTAAAATTCTTTCTTCTTCCCAACCTTGTCCCTATCTGAATACTTTCACGTGCGACCAAATGTTATCAATTCTACAATTTTATCGAAAAGTTGTTATTAATAAAATTATAAAATTTATTAATATAAAGTCTATAATTTGTGAATCGAAATTTATTGACAAAGTGGATGTTGTATTGAGAAAAATATGTTGCAAACTGGAACACTGACAAAGAAATTGAACTATTTAATTGCCGAGAAAATACCTAGGTTTTGTTTGTAATCTGACAGAGGAAGTCATCGTGATTGATAATGACGGAGAATTCGATTTCATTTTCACACTATGTTTCAAACATTTTCTCGTGGCTCTTCAAGAATTGAAATGCAAAATTTTTATCTTCAAAAGGTTTACAAAAGAATGTATTTGTAGGAGGAAATGTTAGAACGTGCCAATACTATCGTTCTTTGCCGAAAAACAATTTAATTTTTATATTTTTAGATAAAGAACAGTACATAAATAAATGGTCTTAACCTCATAACAATTTACAAAATCACCATCAATATTGAATTCAAATTGAATGTTTCATGTTTTATAGAGACTAGGTATTGCACCTGTGCTATGCACGAGATTGTTTATTTATAAATAATCTATGCATAGAGATATTTACAGAAATCAAAAATATTGTAATATGATTTTATTCGGTGGTTTTAGAACCGTAATCGATAGTCATATTCTCAATTGTGACTATGTTGAGGACAATTCGGTTACAGTTTCAAAATTTGAGAACCGTGATCAGCAATTTAATTGAAATAATAACTTCGATTTATTTGGGTCATTTTTTATTAATTCATGACAATACATTAAAATTAACAAATAAGAGGATATTACATAACTATTTAAACATATGTGTATATTGATAAAAATTCATAATACATATATTTGAAGTCATTATTATTTGTAGTTAAATTTTGTTGTGAAATTTTAATTTTGTTATGTAATAATAAATATTTGACATAGTTTTATTTAACAACGAATTAATAATTTGAAGTCAACTACAAAGTTATCCTTAAAAATTAATTTTCAATTTTAGTACAAATTCGTGTATTAGTTATTGTTCAAAAATTTGTTTTAATATATTAAATTATATTAATCTTAAATATAATTTTGATCAAATTAGTTATCACAACATATAGTACCACATTGTTATATATTTTTCATACATCACAACTATATTAATAATTATATATTAATTAATTTTAATAATATATGTATTTTAACTTTAGGAGGCAAAGGTTATAGGAGAGAGAAAATAAAAGTAGTTATTTGTTTAAATTTTAAAAAATATATAATTTAATATATTTAATATTTATTTAATTTTGGCCAATAACGTTAAAATTATCTACAATTAAAGCTAGTAAATTAATAAAGTTGAAATTATTAATTCAATATATTTAATATTTATATATAACTTGTACCGTATAAATTAATAGAGCTCCTAAATGGAATATGACTATTTGTATTACACTCTATGTTTTACTATTAAATTTAGCATTTAATTAATATTTATAATAATACATTATAATTAATATTTTTTGAAAAACTATACTCTTTCTGTCCCATTTATTTAAATTCATTTAGTTTTGACACTCATTCCAATATTTAGTTGTAATAACTTTTGAAGAACATGATTTGTGCTTTAAAATTTGATAAGTACATAAATCTGTCTAAAAAAGTGAAACGGAGTTGATATATGTTAGTGTTGAATTTATCAATTGTACAAATTGATTATAATTATTAATATTAAATATAAAAAACAATTATAAACTCTGATCAAATAAGACAAATTTTTAGTACTAAATAAAAGATTAAACTTAGATATAAGAAAATAAAATTAAAAAAACATATTAGATAACATTGAAATTTTATAGTAAAAATAGATTGGGACACTATATTTAATTCGCCCTTTCAGTATAGTATTAAAACATATTATAAAAAGTAATAATTTATTCATAATACATAAGCTAAACTATAAAGTAAACAATAAAATAAACCGTAAACCCTAAACCCTAAAATAAATTTTAAGACCTTAATCACATTCAATTTGTACATGTATGTTATGAATTATTTAATATTCAACTTATTTTATTGTTCTATTGGCTACAATATAGTCTTTATAATGCAAAATATTGAGATAAATCCTAATAGTGTCAATTTTTTTAATTTAATAGTTATATAATCTTTGACATTAAAATTGATTGCATTTGCAATTGATCCTTCATGTTATATATATATATATATATATATATATATATATAGATATTGAATTAGCTAATCCCAAATTCAGTAATAATCGACTCTACTTGGACAACATTTTTTCCAAAGTTTTCAATAATTTACTAAAAAGCCAATTCTGCTATGAAACTAAAACCCTAAGCCCCAATTCCCCAAAGCCCTAGCAAAACCTCTCTCTTCAATGGCCAGATCCCTCACACAGGTACTGTATGCTCTCTGTTCCTCGATTACAATTCTTCTATTTCGTGCTGTCAATTAATATTCATTTTTTAATTTTCATTTTATTTTCTGGGTTCAGTCTTGGCGCCGAATTCTGCCATGTCAGACGCCATCGCGGTGGTGGATTGAACAACCATTGGAGTCTTCTCATTTTCTCCTGAAATTCCTACCAGTTCGTATCTTCTATTCCTTGTGATATGTTTCATTTTCTTCTATATTACTTGCATTGTTCTGTGTGGATTTGTTTATTTTAAAGTGCAGAAATGGTAGCCATAACAAACTCAGACTCGTTGACATTACAAAAATTTATATGGATATTATCAACCCAAATGTATCTTCTTAATTGGCCAGTGACCATTCGTTTGCCAGTTCAAAAGCTTCCATCTACTTTCTCCTATATGGATTCGCAGTTGCTGTTCCTATCTAAGAGTTTTTGATCTATCATTGATCTACTAGTTCTCCATAATGAAAATTATTTGTGTCATCTTAGATAGCTTTGGATAAACCGAAGCATAGTTAGTATGTTTGACAAGCATGAGTGAATTATTATTGGAAAAGACCGTGAAGTCAAGTTGTCACCACCGAAAGTGTTGGTCTGCTATTCTTGTCTTATTGGGTATACCGGTATATAAAGAAGATTAAAGTCGTATTAGGACTTGGGCTTCAAAGTTTTGCTAGTGTGCATTGTGCAATTACTTCAAACCTCCCAAGTTTTGTTCCTTTGCCTTCAACAATAATAACCGCATGGCAACAATTCTGTTTCAAAATTTGCTTATATACATAGGTGTATAAATATAGGGGGGAGAAACTAGAATCTAATTTGGGCTAATGATACAGTTGTCACCTTGTCAATGAAGCTATATATATATATATATATATATATATATACACACACACATATATAGTTGGCGGGGGGTAGGTGGTGGTGCCGGTGGCTAGGAGTCGTGGTGGGCAGAGGACGTAGGGAAGGAATAGAGGAAGAGGATTAAAGTAGAGATGTGTGTGTGTGCATATTCTTCTACTATCAAATTATGTTGTGTTTGGTTTTTAACTTTTGACATTTATGGTTGAGCATTAATTGTTTTATGTTTAATTATTGATATGTTTACAATTTTAAGTCAAGTCAACTATAAAATCTCTAATATATCACAAGTTTAATCCTTATTGCATATGTGGATGAGGTTTGGGCCTCATTGATTGCACTATTTCTAACACAAAATATGCATAGTAAACAAGCAAGTATATTATTGTATCCACATAGACTGTATTGTGAAAATACACTATCTAATTAACACAAATATCTTATCATGATTTGGGCAACAAATTAAGGTGATTTGTTTTTAGGTCTAAACTGTATTCAAAACAAGTAAAGAAATCCTAACATAAAAATAATCAATAAAAAGATGATCGTAGGTTGTGAAAACAAATGCAATTATGCAAATTATTATGTTAATTTGTTAACCAATTTAATCCAATTACAACGATTAATCATATACTCCTACTTGGACGGTTTACGATCGTTGATTAGTACTTAGTCTATCTCCAATTAACCCAAAGTTTAAAATATTAATTCCCAAAAGATCACAAAATATAAACTTCATATGAATATCCTATCTCTACTAATACTCAAAGCTAATTTGCATTATGCATTCAACATCGATCGACAATTATTGTTGTTAGGTCTCAAATTGACGCCAAGCATCAATATTATATTAATACATGAGGATTAAACATAGTTTTAAAAGGCAGTCGCGAGGCCCGCCTCGGGTAGCCTCAAGTTAAAACCGCCTTTGAGGCACCGCCTTGTGATCTTCTGACGCTTGCGCCTCAAATCAGTCGAGGCACCTGAGGCGGCTTCGAGACTACCGCCTCATGAGATGCAATTCAAAGTTGATATTTTTCATTTTCAGGCCTAAAATATCATGACATAACAAATTTGAGTAAAATATTGATTGAATTTTGTTCATATTAACTTAATTATGACTAAAGTGACCCAATTATAGCTGAATTGATCCAATTAAGATTAAAATTACACGTACTCATCACCAGACCTATCACAATTACATATCTCCACTTCACTCCTCTCTCGTCCGATGCAAAATTTCACTCAACTTCACTCTTTTTTGGACATACCAACGACGACTTTAAACTTCTTTTCTCAATTAGAAGATAGAGGTGGAGATGGAGATGGATACGAGGATAATTTAGATTCGTTCTACTTTTGATTTATGAATATTTGATATTAGAAAGTTAATTGAGATTTTAAAGAATTATAACTAGTTGTAATTTTTGATTTTTTTAGTGTTTTATGATATTAGGTATATTTTTGAGTGTATTACGATATTATGTATAATTTTGTTACTTTGTTATTTGTGCCTCGATTCATCTTGAGGCTTACGCCTCGCGACTCAATAGAAAAAACGCCTTGAGGCAAAAAATGCATATTAAGACCTTGGGATTAAAAACATTGAATTGCAATTTAGAAATTGGAAGGAAAATCAAATATATACATGTAATTCACATAAATTGAATTAGATCATACAAACACTAATCAACAAGGGAGATTGGCTAGACATAATTAAAACAATAAACAAAAGATTAAAAATAAACATAAGCTTGGATTAAATAAACCTGTGTTTGTGAATCACGAAGAACAAACATGGAATTTTCAATGAGATCTTCAAACTCTAGTCTAGAATATTAGAGATAAAAGTAGATATCTAGAATGATGGATGGATCCCAAGTAATGCCTATTTCTTATTCTAATAAGTTCTAACCCTAGTAGGATCAATATACATCCATTAAATAATAGATAAATATAAAAAATCTCTAAAATAAGGAAAACAAGTACGATTTCGCCGACCTGGACACGTGGTCGCCGAAGTTGCATGTTTTTTTGGCTGTAGAGGAGTGGTCATTGATTTTACACTAGATTCCAGAAAACTCGGCGACTACAGCGTTGATTGCCGAATTTGTTCTTTAATCTTGAACACTTCACCTCTTCCTTATAGTCGCTGAAGTTGTTCTCTATCCCAATCTAATCTCGGTTGTCGGTCCTGTGCACTCACACCTCGTCCTTTGGCTCTTTCCTTGGTCCATCATACCTCATACCTCGTCTTGTCTTCACCACCTAACACATCAACACCACAAAAACAACACCTCGACCTAAATAAGACACATGAAACTTGATACAAACGTAACGGCAAGCAAAAACTGAAAATGATACAAACTATGACACAAACTACGACTAAACTCGTGAAAATACAAACGAAAAACATAAAAAAAAACATGTAAAATAAGTGTTTATCACTCACCGCCGTAAGGCGATTGCTCTTGAGGCTTCAGCCTAAGACACAAAAGACGTTAGCATCATAAGAGGCCATAGTTGTTAATCAGCCATCGCGCAAAATCACGATACATCGCGTAGTGCGCACTATTTGAATATGTAGCACAAAATATCATAAAACATATATAAGAATCAAAATACTTAAGTTAAGTAGTTGTATCAATATTACTACTAAGATGCGGGAATTCACTAAAATTATCTAACTGTTTAATCATCATCATCATGATCTACCTCTGCAAACCATCATCATCATTTTTATATAGCTCAACATCATTCTTATCCTCATCATTGCTCTGATGGTCAAAATTGAAGTTTTATACCCTAATGCATTATTAAATGTTTTGCTAATCAAATAGCGCGATGGGCGATGTGAAAATAGTGCATATGGTGCAAACCGTAGCGCTATTTGAATTTTTATAGGAAATTGCAATCCGCGAAAAGTTTGTGCGTGATCGCGATCTGCGCTATTATCAACTATGTAAGAGGTAGTCTATGCCTAGGCTTTGAGCCGATTTCTTCATGAGACTCTCCACGGCGGGCCTCAGAATGGTGTTTTGTAACTTTGAAACCCCTTATTGTAATTACCCTACTTACGCACTTATATCTGTTGAATGTTGAGATGGATTCCGTTGTTACCTCATTAGGACTAGTTCTAGTTGGAACCTAACCCTGTATCGTATGTAGATGTGTATAAATATACATATATAAATATATTCTATTACTGTCCTCTATATTCATCATTAGACGCCTGCTAAGCACCGTGACCTTGTGTAGCATCTAAGTTCCCCATATCAAGGAGATCGTACTATCCCTAGAACTATTTCTTCATACCTTTTACTACACCAGTCATCAGAGTTTAATCGAGACATTGAAGCTTTCAAAAAGACTTTAAGCATATTGATGAGCCGAACTTTACACTTACACTTCAGCTGGAAGTTGGAAATATAATTTTCCTAGCATTTGGTTTCAACTTGGGTCCCTGTCTCTGGTAAATTATCCTCATAATGTCAACTGTTTTAATGATGCTAAAATAAATGTGAGTATATTGGACAAGGTGCTTTCTTATGTTTGTATCTAATATTTGGTTTGTTTAAAAGCACAATCATGCCAATCCCATACTTCTCCATGGTTGACATAGAGAGTTATTGCCGCTTCATTTCATTCTGTGTATCTAAACTTTCCTTGTCTTAATTCTGTATTTATCTACAACTTACATTTATTGTATTAGGAGGCCAAGTTACCAGGCATCTGCTGTGTTAGATTCCTTAGCGCACAAGCAAGTGGCGTTGCTCAAGGTCGACAATCGGTACGATATTGTTTCTGGTTTTGGTTTTGCTATATGGGGCTATCTGTTAGTATGGATACAAGAGTTATTTGATCAGTGAGTTCCCATGTTCGATGTTATTGATGAATTGACGTTCACGTGACTTGTATTTTTGTTCAAACAAATATGAACTGCCATGCATCTATTTTCTCTGAAAGGTGTTAGTCACCCTCCAACCGTCACATGCTAAATGTGGGGTACAATGTGTAGAATAGTAAAATATAAAGACATAATTCAAGAAGAGAATAGTAGAATGTAATTCAGTATATTAATGTACAAGAGAACCTACATCTATTTATAGGGAAAACTAGAAAACTAGGGTTCCTCAATATAAGGAAACTAGGGTAACAATATATAAGGAAAATACAAAAATAATAATAATACTAAAATATTCTAATACTATAACACTCCCCCTCAAGCTAGAGCATATATATCGATCATTTCCAGCTTGGCACAAAGTTCCGAGAAATGCTTCCCTCCCAACGGTTTAGTGAATATATCAGCAATTTGGTTGGTAGAGGAAGTAAAAGGAGTAGCAATAGTCTGATTCAATACACACTCGCGAATGAAGTGGCAGTCAACCTAAATATGTTTAGTCCTCTCATGAAATACCGGATTATTGGCAATGTAGATAGCTGCCTGATTATCACAGTACATAGTTAAAGGTTCATTGTAAGTGAACCCCAACTCTTCTAGCAGATTCTTCACTCCCATCACTTCGGTAGTGGTGTGAGCCATAGCCCTGTACTCAGCCTCGGCAGAAGATCTAGCAACCGTATGTTGTTTCTTGCTTCTCCAAGTTACCAAATTTCCTCCCAAATACGTGCAATATCCAGAAGTAGACTTCCTGTCAGTCTTTGAACCTGCATAATCAGCATCAGAGTATCCTTCAATCTTTAGATGACCATTCTTCTTAAACAACAATCCTTTTCCCGGAGATTTCTTGATATATTGAAGAATACGAATAGCAGCATCCTAATGAACCAACAGCAAAATAAATATCAGGCCCGTGTTACAGTCAAGTAAATTAGTTTCCCCACAAGTCGTCTATACTTAGCTTTGTCGTCTAAGTAATCTCCATTATCATCCCAAACACTCGGATCAACATCCATAGGAGTGTCAGCTGGTTTCGTTCCAAGCAATCCAGTATCTTTGAGCAAATCTGTAGCATACTTCTGTTGAGATAGAGAAACTCCCGACTTGCTTGAGCAATTTCAATTTCCAAAAAATACTTCGGACGTCCCATATCCTTAATTACAAAATGTTGTTGCATGTATCTCTTGGTCTCATCAATTCCTTGCACATCACAGCCAGATACATGTATATCATCAACATATACAATGACAATAATAATTCCAGATGCTCAACGTCGCACAAAAACAGAGTGATCAGACTTGCACTGTTTAAACCCAATATTTTCGAGAACACTACTGAATTTATCAAACCAAGCTTTTGGACTTTGTTTAAGACCATAGATTGCCTTCTTTAAGTAGCACACCTTAGTAGTGTCCTCCCCCTGAGCAACATACCCTAGAGGTTGCTCCATAAAGAAAGGCGTTCTTCACATCAAGTTGATAAATAGACCAAGAAAGATTAACAGCCAATGAGAACAAAATCCGAATAGAATTCATACGAGCAGTGGGCGAGAATGTCTCAAAGTAGTCAACACCATAAGTTTGAGTGTATCCTTTAGCCACAAGACAAGCTTTGTAGCGATCTATAGTTCCATCAGCAAGAAACTTTATAGTGAACACCCATCGACAAGCTACAACATCTGCAGAAGAAGGTACTGACACTAGATCCCATGTACCTCGACTTAGAAGAGCATTCATCTCCTCATCCATAGCAGCCCGCCAACGAGGGTGTTTGAGTGCCTCATGATAAGAAGTTGGAATAACTATAGACTCAAGGGAAAGAGCAAATGCACGAAAAGAGGGACTCAATCGAGCAAAAGATATATGATTAGAGATAGGGTGTTTAGTGGTACAAGTACGTGTACCTTTGCGAAGTGCTATAGGTAATTCACCATTTTCGGGTGGGCTTTCAGTAACTGGAGGCGAAGCAATGGACATGAGACTGTGTCTGGTGCTACATCACGGATAATTTCAGGAGCAGTGTTAGTGATAGTATTTGGGTCTGCGGGTGCCCGATGACGTCGGCTATATAGTGTAGGAGGACTAGTTGATATAGACATCGGGATAGGTAAAGGAGTAGGAACGGTCACATTGGTAGGTAGAGCTTGAATGAGAGAGAAGTAAGGTTGAGACTCAAAGAATGAAACATCAGCACAAATATAATGACGTTTCGTAAGAGGGTCTAAGCACCGGTATCCCTTGGTTCTAGAATAACCAATGAAAACACATTTTATAGCACGAGGAGATAATTTGTCCAATCCAGGAGAAAAATCATGAACAAAACAAACACACCCAAATATGCGAGGAGGAATAGTGTAGAGAGGTTTATTAGGATGAAGACGCAAAAAAAGAATATCTCCATGCAATACACTAGACGGCATCCTATTAATAAGGTAGCATGTAGTGAGAACAGCATCAGACCACAAATATTTAGGAACGTGTATGTGAGACATAAGAGTACGAGCAATATCTAAAATATGGCGATGTTTGCGTTCAACAACCCCATTTTGCTGAGAAGTGTGAGAACAAGAAGTCTGATGAATTATAGCATGAGATTTGCAAAATAATGACAGAGACTGTTGTGTAAACTCGAGGGCATTATCAGTGCGAAGAATACGTAAATCAACATAATATTGAGTTTTTATTTCATGATAAAAGGATTTGAGTACAACGGGGACTTCACTTCTTTGTTTAAGCAAATACAGCCAGGTCATACGAGAATAATCATCAACAAGTATCATAAAATACTTGAAATCCCCTCTAGACTCAATCCTACTAGGACCCCAAATATCACAATGAACTAAATCAAAAGTAGAAGAACTACGACTATCGACACGAGAAGGAAAAGATGTGCAATGGTACTTGCCCAACTCACAAGACTCACAATTAAAATCAACAGAAGAAATAGGAACTAAACTTTTAAGACTAGCAAAAGACGGATAACCAAAACGACAATGTCACTGATATGGAGACACAGCTGCGGATAGAGCACGAGAAGACACAGGAGAAACAGAATCCAAGTAATATAGACCGCCACGCTCATGTCCACCAATCGTCCTCTTCGTCTGCAGGTCGTGAAAGACAATGGGAAGGATAAAAGGTAACAGAACAATTGTGAGTGTTTGTAAGTTGGCTAATGGATAATAAACTAACAGGGAATTTGGGGGCAAACATAACATTATCGAGAGTGATATGAGAAGTGGCTTGGACAACACCAGTCCCCGTCATCGGGGAATAGGTGTCATCGGCAATGCGAACAGATGGTTGGGATGAGGGAAAAAATGATGTTAGGTGTGAAGTAATACCAGTAATATGGGCTGAAGCACCGGAATCCAACAATCAAGACTTACCATGAGACACGGCAAACGCACCTGCAGTGGTAGAGGCAGCAGTGCTAGACGGAGTACTCGAAGAAGCTAGGAGAGTCTCATACTCAGCCCGAGAAACAGAGACCATATCAGCACTTGACGAATCAGCCTGCGCAGCAGAAGGTTTATTCTTAGTTGCCCATTCTGGCTTGCCAAACTTTGCCCAACACTTCTCAGATACATGATTTGTACGACCCAATGAGAGCAAAAACGGGCATCCTTATCGTCATCAGCACCACGGCCACCACGACCACCACGACGGCCTCGACCTTGAGCAACCATGGCAGAGGTATCAGAAGAAGTGGGCTCAGTACGGCCTGTTGTGACACGCAGGACACGAGAAAGAGCATTAGATAATGTGGGAATGCTATCACTTGCCAACAAGTTATCCCGAACTGGCCGAAGATTTGCATCTAGACCAGACAAGAACTTTGCAACCATAAATTCTTCCCACTGTGCGGCTCGTGTCGCAGCATCACAAGATAAAGGATGATATAGAAGAATTTCATCCGCAATCCCCTTAAGGA
This sequence comes from Leonotis leonurus, assembly GCA_026898415.1. Classification (NCBI taxonomy): domain Eukaryota; kingdom Viridiplantae; phylum Streptophyta; class Magnoliopsida; order Lamiales; family Lamiaceae; genus Leonotis; species Leonotis leonurus. The sequence goes on from JAPKLX010000308.1 coordinate 28,584, forward strand.
TGGAAAAATATGCATTGACAGACTGACCATCTTGTGTATGCGAGAAGAGTTTCTCGTACAATTCGAACACCCGGGAGACATTCTTATCATTTGAATACATCTCGTGTAAAGAATCCCACATGAGTTTGACCGTATCCAAAAACATGACGTTCTTAGTAATTGACTCATCCATGCTATTGAGAAGCCAAATCATAAGAGAACAATCATCAGCACTCCACGCATCAAATTTAGGGCCTGTGCTATCAGGCACACTAGACAAATCATGTTGGCGTTTTTTCTGGGATCCGAGGAACAATAAAAACGCACGAGACCATAGAAGATAATTGGAACCATTCAATTTGATGGTGGTTCCTAGAGCAATAGATTTAGAATCAGACATGATCAGAGAAGGGCAGAAAATAAAACCCTAGGCAAAGCGGCGGCACAGAGAATGGCGGCGGCAACAAAAACCCTAGGTAGAAAGGTAGGAAAAAAATATAGAGATGTGATAGTGGTTCGATCGGCGGAGCTGTGGAAAAGTGTAACTAGGGTAACAAGGGATTCGTAACCGCTCTGATACCATGTAGAATAGTAAAATATAGAGACATATTCAAGAAGAGAATAGTAGAATGTAATTCAGTATATTAATGTACAAGAGAACCTACATCTATTTATAGGGAAAACTAGAAAACTAGGGTTCCTCAATATAAGAAAACTAGGGTAACAATATATAAGGAAAACAATACACCTTCTTGTTGACAATGTAGGCATATTGTATGAGACATTGTATAGGTTGCTGCCATAATACTACCTATGGTGGTTGTATATCCGCTTGACGAGTAAACAATATACCTTCTTGTTGACAATGTAAGCATATTGTATGAGACATTGTATCGAGAAAGAAACTTGGAGAGGAGGCAAATCCAGATGACATAGCCATGAAGTATAAATTTTGTTCTTCCCGTGATTGAGAAACCATTTATTGTGATATAGCATATTGGATAAACTTTAATGAAGGGTTGATCTTTCAAACCAAGAGGTTTTCACCTAAGATCACCCTACCAAGTAAAATGTCTCAAATAGTAAGGCTTCTTAGTGAGTTTACTTAAGATTCAAGATGCTCTTCTGCAGATACTAAACTTTCCCAAGGTACTTAGAATAATATAGCATTCATTATCAATAAAAAAAAAATATCTGTAAGAGGATTATCTCTTCACCTTAGAAAGCACTAGCTAGTGGATTTATAATCTCAATTTTTTTACATAATAACTTTTTATAGTATATTTTTGGGTCAAGAAATGAAGTACTCATGGATTATTGTATCCAATGTTCTAAAAGTCGCTAGGCGCTAGTCAGGCGGTGGAGGGGGACTAGCATCTAGGTGGCTAAGCGGGAGCCTAGGCGGATCAAATGTTAATGCTTAATTTTTTATATTTCTAAATCATATTATATAATACAAATTATATAAATATACATTATTTGTAATTTCATTTTCTAATTTATAATAAAAAGTTAAAAACACATAATATGCTAAATAAAATATAATATCCATAAATTTAAAATGAAATACATACATTAGAATTTAGATTAAATGATCCATAATAAGTTCAAATATATTTGTAATCTGATCTTCAAAGTACAAGTTTTGATTTTCTTTGTATTTTCTTTCTAAACTATGGAGCATAACAAATAATGATGTTGAGTTGATTTTTGTGTGCTATATGATATGTTAATGGGTTAAAAATTAATTTTTTGGTGATATCTGTGTTGGGCACTTAGGTTGTTTGCACATTTTAGCTTTATTTTTGTTTTAGTAGTTCCGTCCGCCTAGGCGCCCGCCTAAACCGCCTAGACCGACTAGGCGCCCGCCCAGCCCGACCAGTCCGCCTAGCCAAAACCGCCTAGCATTAATCAAATTGGCACTGTAGATCATTACAATTTTCTGAAAACAAAAATGTACAGTGCATGCTGAAATGTTTTCGAAATCTTTTTTAACCTACATGCTGGATGTTTAGTAAATTAAGAGCTACATATATGGCTCCGTACTCATTTCCCATTCTGAATTATCCTTGCACTTGGCCTCTTGATTCATGAGCATGAACAATCATCTGTCTATATATCATTTCAGCCTGAAGTACCTGTTTCCTAGTATAACAGTGTCGTTCTCAACCTTTTATCATGCAGCCTGCTATTCAAGTGTCACTGACTAGCACTGGATTTGTGGGTGACCCATATTCACCGAGTGAGCCAATCTCGCTTTGGCGTAGGTGAGTAGTAGCATTAGTTGATTGACATATGGAACAATAATGATGATTTACATTTCATAAATGATAGTTATTCCGGTTATTTATTACATACCATGAAAAAATAGTTTGTATCTCATTTTTTCATATGGCTCTATTTATAATATTAATTTCTTATTCTTGATGTTCTAATTTCAATTTATAAAATTTATCATGATCATACTATTGTTTATCTTAAAACTTTATCAGGATCTTTACTAGATCAGGTTGGAAAAGTACAAAAGAAGAATTTATTGCTCAGGTACTTCAATGAATACCTTTTTCCGCTTAATGGGACTAGAATTGTTAATCATACAAAAAGAAGTTAATCATGGGAGTTTGATGTCTAAGTTATCTTTACCTGTATAGCTATAAATCACCAACCTTTATGTTTGCTTAAAAATTGAGGGTGAACTCATTTAAAGAGATGTTATTGCAAGAGTTAGTTGAAAATACTCTTTACTGAAAGCTTTGATATTACTGGGAACCGTGGAGGATTCTTCTATTTCTGTATCTCAAGTATGTAGCATTAAAAGAAAAAATAATACATATATAATAATAATGATAATGATGATAATGATGTGTGAGCATCCGGCCATCTAATTAGGTATAAAACTCTAGGTCTCCAGATGATTTTCTATCAGCCTTCAATCTTTTTCATTCATCTAATGTTTATAATTTTACACAACCCCCTTTACAAACTACAGAATACCTTTATTGCTAATTTCATCTATGAACAGTCTTTTGGAAAAGTTTATAATCATGAAGGGCATTATTTTCTTTAAGGAAATTTATTTGCCGAAGCTGGAGAATGAAACAAATAATTTATTCTTTACTTTATTCATTGCTTCATTGGTCAAGTTTTGCAGATAAAGCCCTTATTAGAGTCTTTTTTATGGAATTTCTGATGCTATGGCTCCTATTACAGTTAAAAACTGCTTATGCAATTGCAAAAGTAAGGAAGAAATATGGATATTCAAAGCGGAAGTTTTATGAAGAAGCTGCTAATTTATACCAAGAGGTCTAATCTTGTTATTTTTTATTCTAGGTTGCAAACAAAAATTCATGTATATTGTCTTCATTTTATTCTCGTTACCTTTTCAGATAAATATTCTAATGGCCAATGGAGACAAAAAATCATTGAGGAAACTTGTTACAGACCACATGTATTCCGTATGTTATACTTGCTTTCATTCTAAATATATCAAAAAGAAGTTGTGGTCTAGCTATGTGCAACTTCTGTGCTTCTATAGTGCTTTCATTTATATTTAAAATAATCTACCATTTTGAAATGCTAATCTAGTCTTTCTAACAGTCCCTCAAGAATGAAATTAAACAGAGAGAGACGGTTTGGGCTCATGTTCATTGGGAAGTGATCATGCCGATGGTTAAAATACGAACTCTGCGAGCTCGTCTAGTAAGTATTTATGAAAAATGATATAGGATCTAGAATTGTATATCCATATGTTTATGGGAAGATATTCCAAAGTTTCAATCCTATGGAAGATATGTAGCCTTTTTCTTCCGTGCATTCTGTATATTTAGCATTTTTCTTAATATATGATTTATAAGAAGATATTCTAAAGTTCTAATCATGTGGATCCAAAATAGTATATTCATACTTCCATTATTATGTGTGGATTAAATTATAGCTGATGATCACTTTGAGGTCTTCTGCAATTAAAGTTACTACTTCATATATATGAGGTTTACACATTAATTTCTTATTATTGGCCCAAAAAAAAATTCTTCTGAAGTTCTTTAATTTGTTTTGTTATTTATTTTCATTTATGGAACTGTGAATTTTATTCGGCCTTCACATTCTTCCCTCTCTGTGTTGGGGATGGGTGTGGTGTATGGAGAATTTTGGATTTTATTAAGGAGGTGATTCTGATTTTGGATGAGTAGATTGGTCCTTTCCATTTTGAATTTGCTGCAGTTTTAGGGAATGACAAGGCTGATAGATTGATACATCTCTCAATTCAATATCTTTTCGTTTAACAAAATTTTATGTTATTATGCAAGAGTGACATTGAAGATTTTTGGTTTGTAACTTAGACTGATGAACCAGAATTTAGTTATGACATGGATCAATTTATGATTACTTGTATAGTAACCAATCCTTCATTCTCATGTAGATTTATTACTTTTCAGATTGGTTGTGATAGAAATGACATCATGAAATCATTTGCTCAAATTACAGTCGAATTCCTTAGTAAGCAGGTAATTTGAAAGTTAAGTTTCCCAATTCCTTGTATCTTGGTTTCATAGTTGGTTAGTTGTTGTGGTTGGGAAGAGAGAGATGATGTCTTGATTTGGTACTGTTGTATTTATAAGTAGCATAGACTAATTTGTGGTCAGTAAGTCAAAAGCGCTCTCATCGAAACTTTCTTGAATTTTGAATTATGAAGGTCATATTCTCTTTCATTGTTTTACTCTTTTGTTTTTCTTTTGATCTTGAATATGGAAGTATTATCGTATAATATGTGAGTGTTCATTAGCAGTCCCTCCAATTGTGTTATTTGAAGCTGAATCCACCCGGTTGGGTTATTTGAAACTGAATTCATCCATTTTGGTTATTTTGAAATTGAATCCATCAATAAATTTTGCAAGGGAAAAAAGAATAATTTTTTTTTATCTCGATTGAATAACATATTCCAAATAGGTAGTTGTATTATATGTGTTCATGTTTTATTATGTACGTGTTTAAAATTTTCGCAGAAGTTTGAGGCATGCGACTCAAAGGGAGCTGTTGTTGCCGGCAATAAAGAGAATGAGGTAATAATATGGTTATACGTAAACATTGCCTGTTAGGTTGTTGAATCATTTTTTGTGCAAATAGAGTGCATGGTGTAAGTGTTAGTGTGATCCGTTAAACTATCTTTCCTATAAAATTGATGTTGTTAAGTGCCAAATTTAATCTACTTGTTTGAACATAAATGTAAAACTAATATAGAAAATCATTGCATGGTTCATTAGATCATGCAAAGTTTATTCCCCTAGAAACCTATAAATACGCAGTAGCTGAATTGAGATTTCGAAGCAAATATCTAATAAGTTGATCTAATGTATACTAGTGTTGTGTTTGTTGCACAGATTCTTGTACGTGATATATGGGTTTTCGAGAGATCGCTTTTCCATCAAGGATCCCACTGGCGTCTTTGTGGAAGAATCAAAGTGTGATTGTCTGTCTTTTAGCAGAAACGCGATTCTTCAATTCTATCAATAAACGAGCATCCCGTTTTCTCGGCCATCATGGATAGCCGCATTGTTCGAGTTTGGATCTCTTTCCTAACGTGAACATCTTTCTTTTTTCGGAAGGGGGATTGACATCTTCCGAAGCAAAAAATGGCTGTTGGTTGTGACACGGATTTTTAACACTCTCGATTTTACTTATGTTATGTGTTAGTCAAATGAGAAAACTCTTGGAATTCTTCGATCATTTTAGCTAATAATGTCGTTGAATATCTTCTTATGTGTCATTTTTATGAAAATCGCTGAATGTACCTAATAGTTAGTGTGGACCCATTTCTTTGAATTTTATGATTTGCATTATAAGCCGATATTTGTGATCCAATTGAAATCCCTCCAATAACATACTAGTGTTGTGCCCATACGATGCACGGAATACATATATATAATACATATATATTTATAGATAATATGAAAATAATTCACATGATACGTTTATAATTGAACTTCATGAACAAACAATTGTATTGCAATTATAAAATAAAACTATTCTCTTCAATCACCGAAATTCGTTTGCTATACTACTAATCAATAACAAATATTTTTATTATCATATATTTTGGAATACTTTTTTATACACAACATTTATAGTAGAGGAACTATTATCTTCGTTACAAATCAAGATTTTTAAACTCTTTTCTCCCACAAAATTGAACATCCTCAACATATATTCAATCTATTTATATTTAAATAATAAAATATTATTATTATTCCAGTGATTTTCCATCCCGAAATAATAAATAAGGGAAATATTTTTGTTATTGAGGGATTAACCTGAAATTAACTATGATGTCAATATTAGTTTTTTAAAATATATTAGTACATAATATTAGACTATGATCAAGTGGTGGTGGAATTTATAACTCTAATTACTTTTCTCGCGTTATTGTGTATTAATTAAATATGTTGTTTTCTAATCCGTTTTCATTATGTTAAATGTTACTCCATAAACTTAGCAACATATAAAATTTTAAAAAGCAACTTAATTAATTTTTGTAATTTTTCATGTACAAAATAAGTCCTTCAAAATTCACTAAGGTGATGTTTACTTTGCATGATATGATTTATTAATAAAAATAATTCAAGTTAATCTAGTGTTTACTTTAAGAGATATAAATGATGGATTACTCAATTTTAAACTAATTTAATAATCTTATTCTCCAAATAATCAATCATATATTTTATCAATTTATCTAATTACTCAAAGTAAACGCTACATAAAGGTATACTCCATGACTATCTTCAAAAACATTGTATAAGTAAATTTAATAATATTTATATCTTAATAGACAATTTAAAAAAATAATATACACGTAGCAAACCTTGATCTTAGTGCATTTATCTCGGGTAAGTCATGAGTCAACCAAACTTTAGTGATATTGAAAGCGTTGCAAACTTGAATGTCTGATCTGTACCTACTAAGCCGACTCATTTGGATAATCATAATAATAACCTTCTTATTTCGAGCACAAAATTTTGTTTCTATTTCAGTGTCACAATCCTCCCAAATGGTGCACAATAATTTTCTATGCCTTCAAAAAATAGTAGTAAAACTTAATTAAAATAGTATATGCAATTAATGTACTATCACTACTTATTCCTCATCTTGTAGAATGATCTCTACTAAAATTTTCTCCTTCCCATCATTGCAAAGAACAGTTCTAACTTTTCTACGTTAAACTACTCCAATAACATCTATACTCCAATAACATCTAGACATAATTTAATAGCAAATGTTACATTGAACTACTCCAATACAAATACAATAAATTTTTTGCTAATGGAAGTGATAGGATGATTATATATATGTAACTTCAAATCACAATTTATTATATTATGTGTGAGTACATGATCATTTAAAGTGGGAGAAATGATGTGATAATTATATATGTAACTGCAAATCACAATTTAATATATTTATCCTAAAATAATGTTAGATATAATTATTCAAATTATGATACAAATACAATAAATATTATTCAATACATGTTTTCGCTGAATTTTTTTTTTTGCTATTAATTTTACTTTAATATATATATAGATAAGTCATTTGAATAAGGTTTATATTTGATTTATAATTATCATTTGTAATTACAATACGAATTTTAAAAGTTGAGAGTTAATACACTTATATATTTTTTGCTGTGTGGTACCACTTTATGAGCAGTTTTGCTTTATTTTCCATCATTACTCTCTTTTCAAGAATATCAAAGGCCATAAAGGGTAAAAACTAAAATACCAAGTAAAAGATAAAAAATATCCATCTAAAAATAAAAGATAAAAATTATCCTTTTACATGAGCACATGAGGAGATTTCTCATGTTATCGTGAAAAAATGATAGTTTTTATCTTTTATTTTTAAATGGGTATTTTTTATCTTTACTTTTTAAAATTGGATAATTTTACCTATTACCCAATTAAATAACTAGTTGCATGTCATATATCTTTTCAATTACTTGCTTTCAGATAGCCTTTTGATTCAATCCCTAAGCTACTTTCTTTGTGAGGTTGGTCTTCCCCATCAACAAACTTTTAGAAGCCAAAATAGTTGGAAAAAATGACATAAAATGGCTCAACATAAAGACTTTACTTGTCTAACGTTTATTTAATTGCCAACTATTAACATTTATGTTATAATTTCTAGTTCTCAATATTGAACTTTTATTGTCTAATGTGTGACATCTTGTGTTGCATTAGTACGAAAATAATATGCATGTGTTATAATTAATATTTTAAAATTCAGTAGGTGTGTTTCCTTATATGTCGATAAACTAAATTTTAAACTATAATCATGTCATTCGTTACTTTCGTATTAATACAATATGTAATGCAATTAAACAGGATATCTTGGTACAGTTTCTTGTTGTGATTAATTAATGTGTCTTTCAAACCTGATAGCATTTATTTGCGATGTTGGAATAATTACATAGGTTGATGAATGGTTATATTTACTAAAGAGCCTATTTCTTATCATCTCCAGATACAAACTTGTAGGTGACATATGCGCTAAATGCGACGATCACAAGCACAGCCGCACCCATATTCACCATTAACTGCCTCTCTTTCACTTCTTTTGTCAAAGCTCCGTGTTCGACTCGACTCGGCTCGATTATTTCCTTCGTTTTCCCTTCATCAGGCCTTTTGATCGGTTTCATCTTTTCCATCATCTTATGATTCTCATCCTCACCTAACTCTTTGCTTCTCTCTGGCTTCCCCTCTTCCTTCGCCACCGTCGTCGTCGTCTCCATCTTTTCGGCTTCCACTCTCCCTATTCCACTTTGCTTTTGTTTCGATGAGTCACTTTCCTTGCTCCGTTTCTTGTCTTGATGATTTCCTATGTCTTCCTTTTCAGGGACAGATTCGTCAGGTTTGTCGAATGTAATTTTGGGTATGGTGATGGTGAGAGCGCCTTCGTGGAACTTGGCTCGAACCGAATTCATGTCGGAGTTTTCAGGAACCTCGAAATCCTCATGGAAACGGCTCCATTTGTTTCCGGAAAGGAGGCGCTCGCCGCGAACTCTAATGATATTCCGGCCTTCTGTCGAAACCCTAAGTTGCTTCTTCATGAAACCTGCACCCAATGACAACATGCATATAATTTTGCCATAAACTTAATATTTTATAGTCCCAAGTTTCTTTAGGCTGAGAAGGGTAGATATAATTATATAGATATTAGATAATGCATACGTACCGGGAAGAAAAACAACGAGGTTATGGGAGTGAGCGTCGTGTTGCCATTCCGAGTAGGGCTTCAAGTCTTCGTAGACCGGCCAAACGCCGCTGCTGTTGCCGACTGCGCCACCACCGCCTTTACCCTTTGTTGTCATCCTAACGTACGTATACCTTATTTATTATGTACGATGAAATGAAATATATATGTTACGTTCGTATATATATATATATGATATATAATTGCAAGATAATCAATGGCTTATATATGTGTGTTATATATCTTCAATCCATAATGATGCATGGGTGTGTGTATATATATATATATAATAATTGGAACCATGGGAAATTTGAGAAGGAAGGTAATGTATATTGAGTTTTGGTATGAGGAAGTAATCCATAGAAATGTAAGAGGTATTTCTTGGTCGAAGAGAAGAAGCCTAATAAGTTCTTTGATTGCCTTATACCCTACTCTTCATAATAACAAGCCTAACTCTCTCAATATTAAGACTATGTTTGGTATCCAATATACGATAGTCATCTTAGGATAATTATACTACAGTGTGTAGTGCTGTAGTGTAATTATCCTAAGATGACTATCGTATCTTGAATACCAAACATACCCTAACAATATATGATTTATCTTTGACTTAGTTTTACATTCTAATATTTTAAAAATATATATTATAATAAAAATTTATTTGAATACTACATAGATTTTATATGGTGTGGCAAAATCTAGATTTTTTTATATCAATAAATAAATATTTATATATTAACTGAACTTGAATATTAAATTATTATTATTTTTAAAATATATTTATTACCACTCTTAAATACTCAATATATAATGGCAATTAAAAGTTTAGAGTCACTTAAACATTTATACATATTTTGTGGAATCTAATTATGAGTTCCAAAAGGTTGATTATCTCTCAACCTTTCTCACTTTTTACTGTTATACATGCAGAACTGCATAAATAATGTAGCAAATATCATAATAATATTTTATTTTAAATATGTCGGAAAAGAAAATCTAGCTAATGATACCACAACTAACTTTAATATTAGTTCTATCCGAGATCTCGGATGTCTTCGGGCATAAGGTTACTCGAAAGCTCTGAATTAATAGGACGCGTCAGAATTTAAATATATTTTAATGTAATAAACGGATATCGGGCAATACTTGATTACCCGACCACGGGCATATAATAACACCTGATTTTTTTATTAAAAAATAAAAACTACTTTTCTATCTTTTTTGCTTGAATGCATGGAAGAAAAAAAGAATTTTGAATCTAATGTTATTTTTAACACGATTTTTTTTAATTTTTTTTCATGTATATAAAATTATAAAGTTGTTCAATTTTAAAATTAAAATTAATGTTTTTAAATTGAAATTGATGTGCCGCCTACCGCGTGGTATGCATCTTTAAAAGAGTAATGCATGAAAATGCACAAACTTGAAATTTAATCATGTTTTAACATAAAATTTTTAATTTTTCTCAAATATCATTAATTTTGGAAGTTGTTCAATTTAAACATCAAATTAATATTTTTACAAATTGAGACTAATATAGCATGTGCATAACTCAATGGCATATCTTGAAAATGCAACATCATCAAAAGTATGTAACTTGGATAATAGTAAGATATATGTATTTTATTACTTACCCACTACAAAAAAAAAATTTATTTTAGCAACGGAATTTTTTCGTTACTAAAACAAGAAATTCCGTTACTAAACGTTTTAGTAACGGATTTGTAACGGATTTATCCGTAGTAATATCGATGGTTGCTAAAAAATTTAACAACGAAATATATTCCGTTACTATATATAACAACGGAATTGTAACGAAATTTCCGTTTTTTGAATGGTTTCTTCTATTTTAGTAACGGAACTGTAACGGAAAATTCCGTTACTAAATTTTTAATAACGGATAATTCCGTTACTAAAATTTTACAAAAATTCCGTAACAATTTCGTTGTCGATCCGTTAAAATTTAGAAACGGAAAATTTTTCCGTCACTATTTCATTGCTATATAATGCATTTTTTGTAGTGAGCATATTTTCATGGATACACTATTTAATTTGCATATTTACAATACTTATTTTTATTAAAAAAAAATATATCATTAATTCCATTAGAAATTTCATTATTATAAAAATTGATGATTAAGTTAGAAAGCATTTTTTAACATCTAATATATGTATAGGTTTATGTCATAATAAGATATAGGTATAATAAATTATTTATATTTTTAATTAAATATTTACTTATATTGAATTGTATACCATATTATTTAATTTGTATTTAATTATTTAATAAATTGAAAAAATTATATGTATTCAAATTCAAATTATTAAATTTTGAACTCGAATTGTCAAGTTATGTTTGCTTAAGTTGACTCTGCATAATATGATCACCCTCGTTATTTGGCTACTTAGGAGCATCTGTATATGGCCATTATAGGAAAGTCGTGTACCAAAAAGATATTTTAATTACATTTATATATAAAAAATTGGGATATAGTGATATAACTCAATGGTTTCCAAAAGTAGAACAGATTTAGAAGTGGAGTGATTATATATATATTTATTTTTTTCCAAAATGAAAAAAATAATGTTTTCGTAAATATGAAATTAATAAAATGTTATTTTTAAAAAAGCAGTAATATATAAGCAAATGACTAAATCCATATTTACTCACTATATAAAAAGTTCAAATATTTAAAATATTTATCTCCAATTTTTTTTTGAGTTTCTTCATAATTATTTATAATACGATTTTTACAATTATATGGTACTTCCTTTATCCTACTAAAAGTGATCATATTTTTTTATTGGACATTTCGATTAAAAGTAATCACTTTCCTAAAAAAAACCACAAAATTTTATTTTCATAGTCTTCATGCCAAATCTTTTGTGGCCCCATTTAGCGAATGAATGAAGTACTATTTTATATTGATGTGTGTGATTGTGTGTGTGTAAATATATAATAAACCTTATCTGAATATACATATATTTATATAATATAAATTATTAATGAATATATTAAGCATATTTCAATTCAAAAATCCAACAATAACCTTTAGATGTTGATACTTTTGGTGTCGCTTAGAAGGTTACTGATCATATAATGAAAAGATATGTAACTGCATATGCTGGTCTCGAAAAGAGTATATTTGGTCTATAAGGGTATATAAGAAACTTTAACTAATTTTAGTTGTCTTGAACAACAAGATCGAAAGTTAGCTTGCTGATGTACCAAATCAACTTGTTTGGATAACATGTCAACTTTTTTTTATGTGAAATAGAAGATAATATGCTCAGATAAAATCTCAATATCAAAGTGAAAGATATGTTCTTAAGCAGGTCGACAGACATCTCGATGGAGCATGTCATGTCATCTATTTTGGAAATAGATCGTGTGCGGAAGTAATGATATGTTGATTGCTTTTATACTTTGAAATTTCTCTTTAAATTAGTCAAGTTTTCTTTAAGACATGTTAATTGACTATATGCACAACTCTACAACTCGATGCTCTTATGCAAATGAACTCATTGGTAAACTGATAAACATGTCAATGGAATAAGGAAATATAGAAGTAACGAATACAAACAATTAATGTGGTTCGGAAAATTCCCTATGTCCACGGTCGATTAACACTAAATCGATGAATCTATTAACATTGGATTATTGACTTATTTATACTTGTTGAGTACGGTGTGTCACTCTCTTATTTATACTCAATGAGAACGCTATTATAACTCTCTTATTTATCATCGCCGAGAATGTGCTACCTTCTTACTGATTTCTGTTTCGTTATTCCTCATTTTTTCTCTTTTACAGAACTTGAAGCTTGTATAACTATGGAGGATTATCTAGAACTAATGGCTTGAAGGTATTATTCCAAATATATAGTTTTAGATGAGTTTTCTTCATAATATATGAATCATCTCTAAATAAATCCACACTAAAGAATATGTTGATTTAAGTGAGTGCTCGGTTGACTATGGTAATTTAGAGAATTTCTGCAACATTTTGGTTTTATAATTTCTAGAACTTACTCTCTAAATTATGGAGAATAACTATTCTCCAATTTACTCTCTCAATTTCTGCAGCGTTTTGGCTATATAATATTTGGAATTCTCTAAATTATGCAAAATTTCTGTAGTGTTTTTGACTCTATAATTTTTGCAGTATTTATAGTTTTCAATTCGAAAACTAGTCGTTGTAGCATCATTAATTGTGAATAAGACTGTTGGTGGTGACTGTACTTCTAGTCGTTTGAGTTTGTCTTACATGTCATCTGACGTGACATGTTGGACAAGTAGGTTGTGATCTATGTAGGCATATTGTTAGCTTCCTCCAATCTGTATGGTTAGCTCACTGGGCACACATATTAGGTCGTCTCTTGATCTATTCCTCGAGATGTCTCCTATCAATTTGCTCTCTAGACAGGTCGTATGTTCCTCTTAATCTGTTCTCTAGCAGTTCGCCTAATCAATCTGTTCGTGTTGATATGCTCATCCAGCAAGTCAGGACTTGTAATCTTCTTTACTTGATGCAACACTTAGTCTAAAAAATCATATTGATCCTATTACCAGATCATTATATCAATATGTCTTTACACTTTAATCAATCAAAACAATAATGTCGATCTTATGACACATATCGTAAACTTGACATGTCCATACAATGTAATATTTCTTCTAGTATTTAGACTAAAATAAGATCAATCTTTATTGACCAAATCTTTAATTTGATCTGTCATTGTATTGAGATGATCTGCTTGTAAAACATATGCGATCTCTATGGACTAGATTGATACTTGTCAATATGTCCTCACACTTTAGATCAACATATAAGTCTAATTTTAATACAACTATGAAAACATAAATCGATCTTCCTATGAATCAGATGATCGTTAACTCAATATGTTCCTTAACATTTGTATTGATTTGCTACTACTAAAACACTAAATCACTAAACATCAATATGATCAATTAAGTGCATCCACAAAATGATTTATAACAACATCAACAAAACATCAACTTTAACAACATTAAAAAGTTATCAGCGTAATATATTTTATAAGATATGTCATTTTCTTATATGTTTAAAAAAATGAAATAAAGTTTTTGAGAAAAAAAAATACTCAAGCTCTTTTCTAATGAGTGAGCATCTCAAAATTTCCGTATTGGGTTTAGAAAATTGTCTGATTTTCGCATATGATGATGAGTCTCTTCAAAATTTAAATAAGCGACATTTTCACGCCACATTTATTTATTAATGCAGACAAAAAACAATACTACATCCGTCCTACTAAACTTGATAATTTTTTTTCGGTACGATTATTAAGAAATATATAAAATAGTGTAAAAGATATAAATGTGGTATGTTCCATTACTTATTAGAGAGATAATTTTTACTATTTTTGAAATGTGTTAAACTTAATGAGACGTCCCAACAAGAAAAATGTATCAAATTTAATAGAACGCATGGAGTATTATATAGTTATTTTTTTAAAATTATATAACTACATCACTTTGGAAGGTAGATTATGAAGAGACTATTGTTTCATTTTTTATTCTACAACGATATTTGATATATTTAGATTATTAGAAAAGGATAATTAAATATATAACTAAATAAATACTCCGATCTGAATATTATGCATATAAATGAAATAGTTGTTGTATGAATGATGTATCTTCTTTCTCCCTTAAAGACAAAGTTGTACGTTCCCACTACATTCTCTCTCTAAACAAACGAGCACTACTTCTACAGTTGCAGAAGGGGTTCTTTTTTCGTACTCTAGTAGCGGGCACCCATTGAGCCCAGTCGCAATCTTGACCAGCTGAAATATGAAGTGGGTTGGGAGGGTTTGGATCGTGTGGTTGTGGGCTACGGTGATCCTGTGGGGACGAAGAGGGGCAATGGGTAAGGAAGAAGACGGGTACGTGAAGTACAAGGACCCAAAGCTGGCAGTTGGGGCGAGAGTACAAGATCTTCTTGCAAGGATGACTTTAGAGGAAAAAATTGCACAGATGGTTCAGATTGATAGGATTGCCGCCACTCCTGATATCATGAAGGATTACATGATTGGTAATGGGATTTAACCACATTGTGATCAGTTTGTTTGTATGTGTGCGTGTATTTCGTGGAAGTGGATGCAATGGTTTCTGGATTTGTGTTTCTTGGTTAAATGGGGTGGGTGCATATTTTGTTGTGGGTTGAGCTCATTTTTGTAGTGTAGTTTACCTCGTTTGCTTGCAAATTAGCAGATTTAAGTTCACTGTGATGTTTGTGTGTTTCCTGGATTGTAAATGGTTTGTGGATTTTTTGTGTTACTTGAGCTCATTTGTGGGGTGGGGTTATCCTCTTTTGTTTTCGCATTAGCATATTTAAGTTCACTGTGATGCTTGCGTCTCTAAATTCATGCTCGTTCTTGGTTCTTTGTGGATGTATTCTTTCAGGATTTGTGTTACTCGGTCAACATGTATTTTGGCTGTTTGCTGAGCTTATCAGTTTTTAGTATTAGTATTTTTATGATTATGATTTTCTGATTATGAAATAGTGTGGTGGGACCGCCATTGCTAAATAATGAAAGTGTATTCTTATGCATTATTAAAGTGGGCTTTTTTGAATTTCTACTTCATAGTTTTCCTTTTTTAAAATGACATTTTGGGCTTAAGACTAGGATAGGGTCATTAGAGATTCAGCAATGTTCAATCTTCTTGCGTTCTTAGTTTGAACATGCTGTTTAGAAACAAAGAATTATAGCCTTTCTTCTTTTTGTAAAGAGAGCACGTTGAATAAGAGCACGTTGAATAAGAGCACGATTTATATATCTGTATGCCATTGATAATGCGATTGTATTCTCGAAAAAAACATCCTAGCAGACAATGTTTTAGCTCAGTTTCAGTTAATTTAAGCCTAAATCATGCCTTTTGGGAGAAGATTTGCTGGTATTCAAGGATCTCAGTTGTGATTTTGGGGGTCTTCATTCAGTAATGTTAGCTGCATATATGATTTAGCATCATTTACCCTCTCTCTCCAGTGCTAGTTACTCAGTTACCACATTACTCAAGAATTCCGAAATTTTGGAAGCAAAATTTCATGCCAACTGGATATTGTAATCATAGCTAAATTACCAGCTAATAGGAATATATCTTGACTTTTTTTAATTTGTGTAACATACAAAATTTGGCAAGCAGAGGCTTGTAATTATGTCTCTGTGCAAGTGTAAGTAATGCAGATGTTTAAGGAAGATGTAATGCCTAATTACATATTAGTACTGGAAAGATCTCATGTCATTGTTCATAGCTGATAAATGTAGCTCATATTCATATTCATCTTCATCTTCAAGCAGTTATCTGGAGAAGAGGGATATTAATACTATACAAAAGCACAAAAGTGAATTTTTTTTAATGCAGGGAGCCTGTTAAGTGGCGGTGGAAGTGCACCACTTCAACAAGCTACTGCTGCTGATTGGGTTAACATGGTGAATGACTTCCAGAGGGGATCTTTAGCAACACGTCTTGGAATTCCTATGATCTATGGCATCGATGCTGTCCATGGACACAATAATGTCTACAACGCTACCATATTTCCTCATAATGTCGGCCTTGGAGCGACTAGGTAAATTCTATATATGTATGGTATTGTCTATTGTCACATGTATCACAATGGACACATGCTCTCTTTTGTAATTTCCATGAGGAAGATTTTTCTCTAGAAAATCATACTCCCTCCGTTTTACATAAATATGCACCTTTTGTCATTTTAGTACGTTTCACAAAAACATGCATCTTCCGTTTTTGGAAATTAATACCACTTTTTTGTGGGCCCCGATCTCCACTACCATTCAAATCAACTATATTTTTACATTTAATAACACCTTTTTGTGGGTCTCAACCTCCACTACCATTCAAATTAAATATATTCTAATACTTATAACACTTTTACTACTCAAGTCAACTACTCCCTCCGCTCCTCTTTAGTTGACACGTTTGATATTCAAGTGAGTCTATTATAATAATGAAACATGTCACTTAAAGAGGAACGGAAGGAGTATATTTTGTTAAAACTCGTGCCGGGTCAAATGGTGCATCTTTATGTATAACGGAGGGAGTATCATTTTGTTGGTTAATGATTGCATGAAAAGAATATGAATTCCCAAATCATCAGGTTCTAATCCTTTGCCAAACCCAACCAAGATGAGATCATCACCTTTTCTAAATCCTCAATTGTCAAACTGTGAAAACCAGCCAGGAGCTGTGGCATATTTACTGACATGGCTAAGTTGCATTTAACTGCCAAAAGTTATACTTGTAACAAGCAATAGTTACCCAATGTTGATGCTCCGAAACATCATCCTTAGCTTGTGCTATCCTCTACAACAGGGATCCTGAACTTTTGCGAAGGATTGGTGATGCAACCGCTCTTGAGGTCAGAGCTACAGGAATTCCTTATACCTTTGCTCCATGCATTGCAGTAAGTTATAATACCTCCTTGTTACAATTTGAAATGTAACATTTTGTTAGATACTAGATATATCTTTTCCTACTTAGTTCTTGAATGAAAGCTGACATTTCATTCATATTTTTCTGTAGGTGTGCAGAGACCCCAGGTGGGGAAGATGCTACGAGAGTTACAGTGAGGATCCCAAGGTAGTCCAAGAAATGACGGATATCATACTTGGGTTACAAGGTGAAATTCCAAATGGTTCGAGGAAGGGTGTCCCATATGTTGCTGGGAAGTATGTATAGAACGTAACGAGATGCCTGTCTAATTTGGAGAACAAACTACATATTGTGTGCATGATCGTTTTTATTTCTAAGCATCAGTGATTTAATCACTCTACTTATCATGATTGGTACTTGGTATTAAGTTTTGTTGCTCAGTAAGTTGCTTTAGGAAGCTTAATATATATTAGAAATACTAATGCAGTAAACATAGGGACAAAATATCTTTCCAGATAGAGATACACATTGATCAAAAGTTATGAGGATTTTACATGAAATATTTTTTTCTTGATCTTTTTCCACCTGAACTAAATCTTCCATCAGATTATATCGCTTTTCAATTTTCTTGCCGGTCATATTGTCTTTTACCAGCTATTTTTTTCAGTAACTTGCTGAGCTTCTCCAAACAAGCGTGTTGATTTATTTACTGACACCTAATTTAACTCGTTCGATCAGGAACAAGGTAGCAGCTTGCGCAAAACACTTTGTTGGCGATGGTGGGACAACAAAGGGTATTAATGAAAACAACACGCTAACTGACATGCACGGCCTGCTTAGCATTCACATGCCAGCTTACTATGACTCTATCATCAAGGGTGTCTCGACAATCATGGTTTCTTACTCCAGCTGGAATGACCAAAAGATGCATGCAAACCATGAGTTGATCACTGGATTTCTTAAGGGTAAACTCAAATTCAAGGTACTTTAGGAAACACATTATATGCTTTGGAAAATTCTAACTAAGATGACAACTCTGATTTGCTTACATGTTTCATTTGATATAATTGTAAAATAAGACTTGGATGCTCTGTATAAATTACAAATGAAGAAAATCGCTGTTGTGTGACTTGCAATCTTTTATGTAACTTCAAATTGGTGTGGATGCAGGGCTTTGTTATCTCAGATTGGCAGGGCATTGACCGGATCACCTCTCCACCACATTCCAACTATACTTACTCTGTGCTAGCCGGTGTTCAAGCTGGAATTGACATGGTACATCTTTTGCAGAGATTTCGTCTCTGCTTTTACAATAGATAAGTTATTTAGGTTAGCTATTGCCGATGTGAAGTCATTTCTTGTTTGTGACAGATCATGGTGCCATACAACCACACTGAGTTCATTGATGACCTTACTTATCTGGTCAAGAACAATTTTATCACGATGGATCGTATTGACGATGCTGTTGAGAGAATTTTACTCATCAAATTCAACTTAGGTCTCTTTGAAAATCCTCTTGCTGATCTCAGTTTGATTAATGAGGTCGGAAGCCAGGTAGTTCTACAATTCTCTTCACGGAACCAAGTATTTTAATTCTTAATAGTGCCTCGACTATTACTCCCTCCGTCCCAACTAGCTTGAGTCGTATTCCTTTTTGGGCCGTCCCAACTAGCTTGAGTCATTTCCTTTTTAGGAAACCTTTATTATACACAGAAATTTAAATAATATATATTTCTATCATCACTTTATACTTTAATCACACTCTCAACATACACTACTTAACTCCTTAATTCCCGTGCCGAAAAGAAGTGCCCCAAGCTAGTTGGGACGGAGGGAGTATATATTTTAAAGCCTGTTATACTGGTCATTAATGGCAGCCACCTAAATTATCAATCTTGTAATTTCAACCATTATCAAAAATAGTTTTTGAGATCCAGGTATATTATTAACAGGTGCACAGAGAGTTGGCTAGGGAAGCTGTGAGGAAGTCACTTGTTCTGCTGAAAAATGGGAAAACTACAAATGATTCACTTCTGCCATTGCCGAAGAAAGCATCCAAAATTCTAGTTGCAGGCAGTCATGCAGACAACTTGGGTTATCAATGTGGTGGATGGACAATTAGTTGGCAGGGATTTAGCGGAAATAATGCGACACGAGGTATATTCTGCCCCATTCTCTGTATATAATGATTCAAATTGTTGCCCTTTTACTAATACCATATAATCATCATTGAAAATAAAGATCTTTGCAGTAAAGCTCGCAAGTCTGTTCCCAGTCATTTCTATGAAAACTAAACCTTTTTCCTTTTATCGAAAACTGCGATGAGGATTATCGAAATAAGTTATTTAAGAGCAAGTTGTGTCATGACAGGAACGACCATTCTCAGTGCCATTAGATCGACTGTAGATAAGGACTCAGAAGTTGTATACCTTGAGAATCCTGACAGTGAATACATGAAATCCAACCACTTCGATTATGCTATCGTGGTTGTTGGGGAGCATCCGTACACAGAGACTGCAGGGGACAGTGACACACTAACGATGGCGGACCCCGGACCTGATGTAATAAGAAGTGTATGTGGAGCTTTCAAGTGTGTCGTCATCATTATATCTGGTCGACCAATTGTAATGGAACCATATGTTTCAGCAATTGATGCTCTTGTGGCAGCCTGGCTACCTGGAAGTGAAGGCCAGGGTGTGGCTGATGTGATATTCGGGGACTATGGTTTTACGGGAAAGCTTCCGAGGACTTGGTTCAAAACAATCAATCAACTACCAATGAACGTTCATGATTCTCATTATGATCCACTTTTTCCCTTTGGATTTGGACTAACAACCAAGTCGATGGTAGCAAGGTAAAACAAAATAACACTAGTAACCTTGGTCAGGTCCATATATATAATTTAATGAAAAGTGGAAAATCTTGATTTTGATTTCTGGTCTTTTATTTCACTTCTTCATTAGCATCTTCACAAATGGCTCCTTTGCATTTCCATTTCTTTTAATCCAATTCCTACATTAATCTTGCTTAAAATTATCACTCTGTTCCAGGTCAGTATCAGCTGGTGTTGACATAAAGCCCTTTGGAGCCATAGCCATGATTTTTCTATTTGTTGGATTGTATTGCCAAGGTATGTTCTTAGCTTGAGATTCTACATTATTGCAGGATATATATAGCATTGTCGAATTAGCTAGACAATGAGACCACATTATGATGCAAATATATATACTCCAGTTTTCAGATGAGCTAAGCCAATATCAATTATGCATACATGAACTGGAAGTTGGTGGTATTCATTGTAGATCAGTATATGTGATAAAAAGTTATAATAAAGAAAGTAGATTTCCATTAAAAGTTGAGAAAGATGAACACATAGTAGGTTAAACAACACCTCCATATCTATTTCCTTTTTTCTTCATCTTGTCTTCTTCAGAGTACAGTATGTTGATTTCTTAGTTTCTGTCTCTCTCTCTTTGTTTTTTTTTTCCTGAAAAAATCAAAACAAAAGTAAAGAGGAGGAAGCTGGCATGTAGCTGGTTTTGCTCTCTTCTTTTGCATCATTTTCAGAATCGCATGATGCCAAGGGGAAGGCAGCAAGTCGAGTTACAAACAATTTAACAGGTTTTCTTTTTAGTATTAAATGAGGCCTATATTTCTTGAAAAATGTGTATACATGCGGAACATATGCAGAACACAATATCTCTATCCATGAAGGACAAACGAGAACTTAACACGCCTCCTCACGTGTAGCCTAGGCAGTCAACATGAGCATCGACTATAACGCATAACCGGGTCAAAGGACTTGATATATTCCGTTAAAAAGACCTTCCTTATATGAGAGATGTTGAGGAAACACATCTTTATTACGACAAATGGGGAACTCCATATTGAAAACAAGTCAATGTTTCACATTTTACACAAAAATTCTTGGATGATTTAAACTTTTTTTTCTCCTCATGCCTTCATTTATAAGTTTTTGAGTAACCAAATTGGATGCAAGAGTTTAGGATGCTTCTTTTTTTTTTTTCCTAGTTTTGATAACTGGTGTAATACATTGTTACTTATCAGATTGGAACTACCTATTTTCCACTTATCACAATGTTTTTTTTCTAGTCATGGACACCCACGCAATGCAATCTATTTTTCACTTTGCGATCCTAGTGTTAGACCCTAAATATTGCAGATCTCTTTATGACTACATATTAATTTATACTTAAATGAATGAAATTCTAAATATGTGCCGTTGTCACCAACCGATTTGGGTGAGAATTTGGAACCAACACTTGAAATTTTCTCCGAATTTTTCATGACTCAGATTGAAATTTGAAAATTGAATTTCAGGACTCGGGATTCTTGATTTTATGAAATTAATTTTAATTTTAATTTTAATTATACATTTATTTTTAAAATTAGATTATTATATTAAATTAAGATTTAATTTTAAATTCAAAAATTTTTGGTCTTGTTGATGACAATCATGACTATTCAAGACTGGGACTAAAAAAAATTCATTTTCAAACTCGAAATTCACGAAGTCCTGAACGAAGTTGAAACCAATACCATTAAATTGATGATTTTTGGGATTGAGACGGATATCGGGTCCATCGGGATTATCACACCTACAAACCAACCAGGATGTTATTCTCAGACTTTGCACAACTTAAACAAGCATTGTAATCAACAAAGAATTGTAAATTTTTGGTCAATTAATATTCATCCTATTTGTTCAACTACCGATTAAAATTTAAATAAAGAGTATCATGAGAGAGTCAGAAGAGGATGATTGTTAAAGCATAAATATTTTCCTTCATATACTTTTTCTTTGTATAGTTTTATTTCATCATTTGAAAATTAAATTAAATATAAAATATACTACATGGACCTACTAGACCATAAATATATTACACAACCTTCCTTATTCAATGGAATATAATTGTAGATTACAACCGACTATCAGAGGATCAATGTGTTAGAAAAGATAGATACAAAAGGGAGATTACAAATGGAAATGATAGGTAATTGAACTATTACAATAAAATAACAAAGCTAGAAAACTTTGACAGCTGAGTCAAGGAAAAATCATATTTGGCAAAATGAGTTAAGTCCCGTAGTGCTCTCGGTAATGGCGCAATGTTCCTAAAGATAAAATAAATTCCATCTCGAAAGTGGCAACACCACAAACCTTCGAGCTTTGATGAATTGAAAAAGGGCGAGTACATAACTTTGACATTAGAATGCAGAAGGAATTCAAGTATAGAGATATTGTTCTAAAAGTCGTTAGTCGCTAGTCGAACGATGGAGAGGGGGACTAACGTCTAGATGCCTAGCTGACCTGATCCGTCTAGCCCAATTTGCGATCGACTAGACCGACTATCCCGCGTAGGCGGTTGCCTCGGCCGACTTTTATAACACTGTGCAGAGATATGCAGAGAGTATATTTGTAGGAATTTGCAGGTGTAGAGAACAATCGTTAGACCAACGAATCTGAACATAACCTCAGTCTACATACATCCAAAGTCCACCACCGATAAAGATTCCACAATCGGGAGTTGATTGGTCCAAAAGATTAAATCGTTGGGCTAAGCCAAAGCCAAAGAACAGGCCCAAAGACCAGCCTAATGACCAATTACCAATATTAAAGATCCAAGGTCCACGAGTGTAGGAGTGGCACGTAGCCTTGGCAAAGGCCGAGGTGGGCAGCGACAACGGCGTCACGCGCCTGTGTGAACTTTATCCAACTAATCAATCCATAAGATGAATTGAACTCCATAATTAGTCTCAGAAATCAATGTGAGACAAATATTTAAATTCATACTTAGTCTCGTAATTTCATAAAGAGACACACTTTAATCCATTATTTCTCAATCATTGAGGATTTATTTAGAGAAAATGAATATATAACGATAATATACTCACGATGTAGATCAATCCTAGGCTATTTAATTATCTTAAATTAAATGTCATGTTACTTAAAATTCCGATCAAATATCATTGACCACCATAATAAATACACGATTTCTACAATCCCCACATGAATGGAAAAATCTAAATGCAAATGTAGACACAATCTCTATCCTCATGAAGTGTTAAAACATTAGGATAAGTAGTTCTTGGCTTTAAACCTTCCAAAGTCAACACCATCAGATACGCATACAAATTAGTAGCACGATACTTTGAACTATTCCTCCACAGTGTGCACCAAGACAAAGATGTTAACACTTTAAACACCTCAACCTTGTATATTCTCACGTTTTGTGTCCATTTCGGACCGTGAACACCCCTATGGATTCATAAGTATTTATTCAAGAAGCGACCTTCATTTCATACATACATAGGTAATTTTTCAGTGATTATCTTGCCATACTCAACCTCTCTAAGGTATCAAAGAATCATTAAAAGTCATAGACTTAAATCTCACCACTAGACAAGTTTTCAACACTCGATTTGCTCTTTTAAGGAATAGATGTATATGAGCGCTTTCTCACTAACTCTCATAGTTTAGTTTTCCAATTGGACCAAGTTATTGAGATCTCCGATCATCATGATTGGGTTACCACTATGATAATTCCTTAAGTGTGGATTTTAAATCCATCCCTAGAGTAAATTAAACATTTGATCTTAGTTTAACCATTTGGTTATCATATCCGCTAGATTATCTAATGACTTCACATAGTCAAATGAAATAACCCTATAGTGTTGTGTTGCCGACGAATATGTCGAGACTTTTTATTATACAAACCACTTTTTTCCCTCCCGATAGAAGCTTGACATGTCTTCTATAAAGTTTCTTAACCATTCGACTTCTTTACCAGCTTTGTCATAACTTTGATTTCATGGTGGATTGTGCTATACATGTATGTTTCGTGGATCTTTATGAGACAGCTCCACCCCCAATCGTATACATATATCCACTTGACGAAAGTGAATATTTGACTCTGGTATCCAATTTACATCGCAATACCATTCAAATACCGGATGACATCTATAAAAAAAATATCCATGATATTGAGTATATTTTAAATATATCAATATTCTCACAAGAGCTTTCCAACGCTTTTTGTTTCGATTGCTCGTGTAACAAATCAATTTATTCATAGCTGTTTTATACATTTTTGGTCTCGTTTCTCTCGTGTTTTGGAGTAGTATTTATCGATCAAGTTGATGCTTGGGTCCTTTTTATGTTACATTGTAGGTAAGATCGATATAAAGGAGCTAACAAGGCTCGAGAGGAAAAACGAGACAAAAAGACGAAGAAAGTTGAAGAAAAGGCGTGGAGAAGGCAGAGCGTGGGGCTAGCGAGCGCTAGCCCCTAGCGAGCGCTGGTGCACAGGCAGAACTGGGGGGCAGCGGTCGCTAGCCCCCAGCGACCGCTGACTCCCCTTGCTGGCCCAAGACAGAACGTTGGGGTAGCGCTTGCTACCCCCTAGCGAGCGCTACCCCTCTTCAGCTATTCCTCACCCAGCGCTGGAGCCTAGCGACCGCTAGCCTCCAGCGCTCGCTACCCTGGCGCGATCTTCCTCTTCTATTTAAACCTCCTCGGGGGACGTGGACAAGGGAGACTCTTCTACCAGTTTTACTTCACGTTTTTATTTTCTAGCCTAGGGTTTAGATCATGAGAGAAAACACTTAGTCTAGATTTTATTTCTCGTTCTTGCTTTAATTTAGTTGTGGATTCATTCGTGATTCAAACCCGGAGTATTTTAATGCAGTATTTTTCCGTTCAATCAGTGAGTTCTTTAATTGCTTTCTTTATCGCTTTATGATTTATTTCCCTCCTGCCTTATTATTATTTAATTTCCAATTTAGTAATTTAAATCTTTTAATCATGTTCTTCAATCAATTCAAGGCATGTTTAGATTCAGTCTCTTTAATTCTTCGTTCTTAGATTTAGAATTTAATTGCTTTCTTAATTTTTGCCTAGGTAATTCGTATTTTAAATTCTTTATTTTAATTCGCCTAGATAGAATCCAAACCCTTCTTTTTAATTGCTTTCTGTTCTTCAACGTGAATGAAGCCCTGTTTAGCCTTCCTTGAGAATACGATTTGGGTTATGCTTAATCACACTAATAACAACGATCTCGTCCAAATTGCGAGTAATATAGTTCATTAAGCACGACACATCCTTTCAAGTATATAGGCTGGAAACATTCCTCGTGCCCGTTACTGATTCCCTTTATCGGAACAGTGGGTCTGGACTAAACAACGCCACGTACTTAAGGGTATATTTGAGTAAAATAAGTATATCGGCTGGAAATATTCCTCGTGCCCGTTACTGATTCCCTTTATCGGACAGTGGGTCTGGTCTAAACAACGCCACGTACTTATTTGAGTGAAACAAATTTTGGCGCCGTTGCCGGGGAAGGCTTTAGGCATTTATTTGCGTTGAATTTTATTTATTTTTCATCTAACATGAATGATACATAATCAGGATTAAGAGTCTTTTACGTCCTAACTCTACGACCACGTCTTGGTTCTATATCATATGGATTAGACCTTTGTTGCTTACGCGATTTTGTAACTTCATCAACTCATTTAAAACTCGTAGTTTCATATTCAACTCTATTACTATAATTGTCATCATTTTTATCCTTATATTTACAATGATAAATATTCTCAAAGAATATTGCATTCCTTTATTCAGTTGTTGTTCCCACAGTCATATCAGATACTTCTGACTCGTGGATAACAAACTGATAAGCTATACTATTTAGTGCATACCCAATAAGACAAAATCAACCATTTTAGGGTCAATTGTAACTTGTTTAATATATACACCTCAACCTTCATCAAACACCCCCACACTTTAATATAGTTGTACAAGGTCTTTCTCCCCTTTCACAATTCATAAGGAGCAATATCTTTACCCTTAAGTGAAATCTTGTTTGGTATATAGTTGTATGTCAAAACAACTTCCACCACATGTTTTGGGGAAACCCTAAACATGCCAATAAAACATTCATCATTTCCTTAAGTGTTCGATTATTGAATTCCACAACACCGTTAGATTTAGATGAATAAAGAGTTGTTGTTTGATAAATTATACCATTCTAGTTGCAGAATTCCTCAAACGAAACTACATATTCTCCCTCTATTACTTTGAACCCTTTTAATTCGACAACTTAATTGATTCTCGGCTTAGATTTTGAAGTTCTTAAAAGCTACAATAGTCTCATCTTTACTTCTTAGAAGATAAAAAAGATAACAATCATTTTTAAGGTGATAAAGTATTTCTTACCACCTATAATTTGCACACACTTTAAATCACACACATCTGTCTGAATAGTTCTACGGGTTTCGTGCTCCTTTCTAGCGAATGAAATGATAACTTTGTCATGTTCGCCTCAACACAAATTTTACACTTATTTTGAGTATTGACTTCAATCATTTTTAGTAAATTTGGTATTTTTATAGATTTACATTCACATGTCATAATCTACAATGCCATAAATTAGAGTATTCAATCAAGTAAGAGGAAGTAATACCATTCTCATTAACATTTAAAGTTTTGGGTACAAGGTGTACGATCAATGCACTTAGCTTGAACAGACCCCCGGTAAGATAAAATTTACCAAGTAACTTTCCAATCTAGGACAATAAAAATTTATCAGGGTAAAAAATTAGTTTAAACCCCTTATTAACTGGAGTCGAGCCCAAGACTAAATTTCTGAGTATCTCTAAGACATACAACACCTACTTCAAGGTAATCAGGATGTCGAACGACATCTTGAGTACCACTTCTCCAACTCTGGCCATCTTGGACGAGGCTTGATTCCCCATATTAAGCTTTCTCCCCTCAACGATCTTGTATGGTTAGGAACTTGTTCCTATCGGCACACACGTAGGCGATTGTGGCGGTGTTGATGAACCATCCACCTTGGTTCTCAACGTGGTTGACCTCCTCGGTGACCACATCCCCTTCGTCCCACTCGCTGAACTACTTATTAGAGACATTGGCAGTGAGATTCTTCTTCTTGTTTCCCTTCGTCTCACGGCACTCCTTCAAAATGTGGGATGGTTTTCCATAATTAAAGCAATTGTTGTCGAACTTCTAGGTTGTCCTTTGCTTTCATTTTCTCATATCATTGGCATTTGAGCAAGCACACTTTTTGGATGAACCGTCTCCCTCCAACATATTGGCCTTTGCATCCATTGACCCCTTCACCTTCGGATGTTGTTTTCACACGTTCGACTCAATGTGCAGTTTCACGATAAGGTCCTTAAAAGTCATCTAATTTCACTTGTGTTTGAGGTTCCTTTTGAAGTCATTCCAACTCGAAGGTAGCTTCTCAAGAAGAGAACAACTGACTTATCCAAGGAGAAGACCGATAGGAGACAAATCAAGCACATATCAACAAGTCGACTTGTCCAAAAGGATATTGATGTATCGTCCTGACCAGGCAATCCAGTGAGTTGTTCCTACTGCTTGGAGAACACTAATATCTACCTAAATGAATCACAAGGTAACCTATCTCCTAGCCACGTTAGATGACTCGCAGGACAAACTCCAACGGCCGAAAGTCAAGTTAGCATTCAACGACTATATTAATATTTAATACTATCATTTACTGATGCAACTACTAGTTTTTAAAATTAGAGATTATTAAGACTTCAACTCATTCTTCAGAATTGGAAGAAGAATTTCAGAAAGTCATAGATCCAAAAGCTGCAAGTATCCTTCAAAGCTTCAAAGAAAACTCAACACTCATTCTAGAGAGAATAAACCGTTTAGTGTTGTATACTAGAGATGAATCAGTATTATGGAGAAATCATCTAGAACTATACATTAGTATTTAAGTCTTCAAGCCATTAGTTCTATAAATCTTTCCATAGCTAAATTTATATTAAGCTCTGTAATAGAGAAAAAGGAAGGTGGTCATCCTTGTAGGAAATGAGATATAGTTTTGATTTCAGGAAGTAAGAGTCACAATCCATAACTTGTGCACAAGGTCTTATATAGTTTTGACTTGATCTTATTACTCGTTCTCAACAAGTATAAATAAAGAGATAGGGATCTTGTACTAAGCCAGTATAAATAACAGAGGGATCCAAGGTTAATGAATTCATCGATCTTTCTTTGATCGATCATGGACGTAGGAAGTTTCTCAAACCATGTTAAATTGATCGTGTTATTTACCTTCTATAATTTTCTATTGTATTGACATGCATATTTTTCACCAACGAGCTATGCATATGTGTCAATCATTGTCTTAAAGAACATTTCGCTAAAATAAAGTGTTTTCTAAGTATAAGAGCACCAATAGATTACTAAACTTCCGCACACGACCTGTTGTTAAAGACCAACTAACTTGCTCACCTAGCTGTCAATCAAACTGATAAGAACATATCACATCACTCTGATATTGAAACTACCTGTGTGATGCTATCCAAGTGAACTTATCTGATAAGTAAATGAATTGACCTCTCGATCTTGTTGTTCAAGAGAACCCATAAAAGTTAGATTTTGGTGTATTCCCTCAACCCTCTACACCAAATCTACTTTTTAGGAAACCAATAAGCGTATTTTTTTAGAATATTCTTGGGTAGAAAAATGGTATCAGTGTTTCTAACCCAGGGTCAACAAATATTCTATGTGTGTTGATGTAGCATTCTCTAAGCATACATACTTTAGTTCGGTTTCCCCTTCTCCACCTTAGGGGGATGCTTTTGCTTTCTTAGTCTATACAAATGTCTCTCTACCAAGTGCAAAGTTAGAGTATAGAGCAACGACTAAATCTACATGTGAAATTTTGTCTGTCCATAGATTTATGTGGGATGAGCTTGAAAGTTTTAATGCTTGCGAGAATTTGTGGTGTGATGATGGAGCTACTTTTCACATTGCTTTTAATTCGGTCTTTCATGAACAAACCAAACACATTGAGATTGACTGTCACTTTGTTTATGTGGAGATTAAACGTGGATTAATTTCTACTTTGCATATGAAGACTGGTGATCGATTGGGAGATCTTTATATAAATGTTTTTAATAGGGTTATGATTAATTATCTTTGTAACCAGTTTGTCATGATTAACATCTATATTTCAGTTTGAGGAGTGTTAGAATGTACTCCCTCCGTCCACCATCTTTCTTCTCACTTTGCCATTTTGGTTCGTCCACCAAATTTCTTCTTACTTTTATTTCTATTTTTGACAACCCATTTACCAATCCATTCTCCACTCACAATACATTACACATCATCTAACTTTTTGTGAATCTCATTCTCCAATCACTACACTTTACCCTTTACCAACCCAAGTCAAACCATTTTATTAAAATCCATACCGGGTCAAAGTGGAAAGGATTATCGTGGACGGATGGAGTATATAATTAGATAAAAATATGTACTCTTTATATGTACTCTTTTGAGTAATAAATATGTTTTTCCACTCATTGATGTTATAGTTAACATAAAAATACGAAGTTAAGATAAAAATACGAAATTAGCATTTCGCTTTGTTATTATATGATGAGACTAGAGCCTTCGGAATCTGCATGAGTTACTCTTCGTTTGATTGATGCTTATTGTAGTGTTCATGGTCTGTCATCTACTACCTAGGATTCGTATTATGCGTTTGGCGTCAAATTTCGTCTTCTGTTTCCAGTTTACTTGAAAGAGAGAGAATTCCCTAAAGAGCGAGGGTAAGATGAGTTTTGAACTTAGTAAAATATCTCTTGATTACCATTCAGATTAACATCGCATCCATTATTATTAACACGCCATTAAGTATAGAATCTGCTCAACTCAAACTTTACACAGCTCAACTTTAACATATCCACAGCAAGATGATAATTACAGCAACAAAATAAAAGTGATAACAATTTTCAAACCTAAAAAAAAAAGAAAAGATATAGGCCTTGCTCTTTGTAAAATGGTACTCCCTCTGTTCCACTAAGCATGACACTTTTTTTTCCGACATAGTTGTTAAGGAGAGTGTATAAAGTAGTATAAGAGTGATAAAGGTGGTAGGGTCCACACTTTTTTTAAGGGATAATTTTTACTATTTTTGAAATGTGCTAAGCTTAGTGGAACGTCACAATAAGATAAGTGTATCAAGCTTAGTGGGACGGAAGAAGTACTAGAAAATTAAACCACTTATAAGGATAAATAATACACTAGTCATCTAATTATTAGGAAAATAATCTTGTACCTCAACTTATAGTAATTCCCTTAACTAACTAAAAACGAGTCTAAGAAAAAATTACTGCAAAGGTAAAATGCTTAGCTTTTTAACTTTATTGCATGAATTCAGAGAGGCCACTCATATTGGTGCTGCACACGTCGTCCTAAAGTGGCCAGTTTGATTGCAGCGGCTACAATGTACAACTCGCTTCGCACGGCCATGATCCTCTGCTCTAACACGTTTCTTCCTAGGCCGACCAGGAGGACGGAGTGATTTAGGTGGATTAATAATCATTTCTGCTAAAGATTTACTGCCATTCTGATCGCCTTCGGATAACTCCATCCACAGTGTTTTATCTGGAATAGGATGTATAGTTTGTGAGTACGTCTTCCGATAGGTAGCTACTGTGAAACAGCTCTCTGTGAATCGATGGACATTCTGTCTGCACGAGAGTAGTGCAGCAACAGCGTGTGCACAGGGTAGACCATACAGCTGCCATCCTCGACAGAGACAACACCGGTTCCGGATGTCAACGATGTTTGTCCCCTCGTGAGATATTACCTCAAATTCAGCTTCGTTAGCACGAAGAACCTGATAAGTGCGTGCACGCTCAAGAGCCTCCGCAACACGCCTCTCTGCACTAGGCACAAGGATAGATGTCCACTGCATACTAGTTTCTCGACGTTCATTGAACCAAGTCATAAGCTGCCTTCGGATGCATTCCATCATCTGAATTATTGGAAGACCCGAGGCTTCCAAGATCCAAGTATTGAGGGACTCCACTATGTTAGCAGTCAAATGTCCAAAGCGTGAACCTTCAAAATAAGCTGTAGCCCATAAACGAGAGGGAATCCGGCGAATCCAGTATGCAGCATCTTGAGAAATCTCTTCTATCTCTAGAATCTTGGCTTCAAAGTCAATAACTGTAAGAGCATGTGCAGCATCCCACAAAAGGTTAACAAGCAGTGTATTATTAAATTCTTTTCGAAAGCTTTCGCTCAAATGGCGCATACAAAACCCATGGAAAGCAGTGGGGAAATTGGCTTCTACTCCATCAACAATGCCCTTTTGCCTATCTGACAATATTGTAAGTCTTGGCATGTTCTCGGTATTGACCTCTAGAAGATTATGGAGCTCAGAGAGAAACCACATCCAGTTATCATCATTCTCCTCATCAACAACACCAAAAGCCAAGGGGAAAAGGCCACCATCCCCATCAAAACCAGTAGCTAGAAGCAATGTACCCAGGTACTTACTCTTTAGAAATGTTCTGTCAAGACCAAGAAGCGGACGACAAGCATTTAGGAAACCATATATGGATGCTTGAAATGAGATGAATAGGCGTTGGAAGCAGTTGTCAGTAGGATTTCCATAGACAGATGCAATACTTCCTGGGTTAGTCCGTTTAACTTGCTCACAGTATTGCGGGAGGAGACGATATCCTTCTTCAAAAGAGCCACGCATAGCAGCCATAATCCTTTCCTTTCCGCGCCAGGCTTGCTTGTAAGATAGTGTGATACCATGAACTCTATGGATTTCTTCCAAGATCTCTTTTGGCTTGCAATTGGGGTTCTCCTTTAGACGTTGCTCCACAGAATTGGCAACCCACTGAACTGAGGCCTGCTGATGCCCCAGATGGGAAATTCCTCCACATGTATGGCTATCATTGATAGTCCTGATGGTGAAAGTGAGTACACCCGGAAGCTTTGCAGCATGTATGCGCCACGGGCACTCCTCGTTGGCACACCTGGCTGTAAAACGTGTTTTGTCTGATTTTATGGTCTGCATCTCAAAATGCAAGGCAATAGCTGTGTCCCTCAATGCCCTCCGACAAGCTTTGACATCAGCGAATTCTTGCCCAACATGAAGCTCGTAGCTAGGGCTTATAGCAAGGGTCCTCTGCTGCAGAACATGAGCGGGGGTAAGTACTAGAGACCCGTGAAGATCCATATCATGCATAGAACCCATACCCATGTTGTCATGCTGGATCACTGTTAATTCCATATTCTCATCAAGTTCTTGCGTCTCATATGCGGCCAACTCATGATCAGACATATCTAACTCACTGCTACCCCCATGTATATGCATATCGTGAATATCATGTTCGGGCTTATCCATCGTCAAGCCATTCTCTTGCTCGCCATACTCATTATCATCACCCAGACTTTCATCTTGACCCTGCTCCAACCCCATGCCTTGCTCATTAGCCTGCTCCATCTCCAACCCATGGTTCTCGGCAATAACTAAGTTGTGATTGCGGTTCAGCACCACTGGCTGGCTATGACCTAGAGCTGCAGCATTATTTTGTCCGAGAAGAACGTCGTGGTTTGCCATCTTTCTACTTGTGCATGCAGGAATTACTTCACGTTCTATCTGTGGCATCAGACCACTGAGTTTTAAGTTTACAAAAATTTACAAAGCCAGGAAAGAAAAAGGCTACATCATATCAAGCAATTTAAAATCAATACATTAAAGTCAGTACACATCAATCTGATAGATTCATGATACTTACAGAATTACTGTAAGATTTCAACAAATAAAGAACCAAGTGACGAAATCAGAAGGGTTTTGATCAAATCACAATTAAGCAGTAAGCAGCACAAATCCATACTGCAAACTTCCAAATAGCAAAGGCAGGCAAAGAAAGCCTCTCAAGTAACCAAACAATTCCTTCAATCAATAAACAGCGAACAAAACACAGACCCACACACATAGAGAAGCGAATCAAAAGAGGAACATAAACAAAGCAGAGCTTTCCATCTAACCCACAAAACGAAGGATCCGAATTCGCAAAACACCAAAAAGGAAAGAGCAGATTGGAATAAAATTGAACAGTAACTCACCTTCTTATATATGAATATAAATATAAATGAAAGGCCCAAATTGAGGAAAGAAAGAAAAGAAAGTGGAATCTTTGTTCACATCAAGTGGGAGTGGAGTCTTAAAGACGTAGGTGCGACAAGAGTCTCAGAGATGAATGATGAAGTCCGAAGAAAGGATGTAGGAAGAATTGGGCATGGAAATAGGAATGGAAGGAAGAAGATGGTTGGAGGGGGGTAAGGAAGGGAAGAAGAAGAAGAAGAAGGGAGAATTTGAAAGTGGCGGGGAAAAAAGGAAAGGAAGGGAGGAGTGGAGAGGGGAGAGGAGAAGGAGAGAAAGGGGAAATCGGAGAAAAGAGAGAGAGGAGAAGCGAGGGCAGAAGAGGGCGTTGGGAAGATTGAGAGCTGTGAACGATGGGTATTTAGGTCAAAACTTCTTACCCATTTCCCCTTCCTACTTTGTACTTTACCCTATTACCCCTTTCCATTATTAATATTTTTATATATTAATTATATATTCATATGTGCGTACGCGCTAACCACTAAGCTTCGGTTCGGTGTTTGTGAATTCGCAAAGGACAAAACCTTCCAATACTATACCAGTATTCTATTAATGTCATGCTATTTTGTTTCTATTTTTTTATTTCCAATACTAGTACTACTATTTATCCATATCATTTCGGATTAAGAAAGCATATATTGGGAAATTTTAACACAATCGTCGGATTTTATAAATTAAACTCACATAATTATTACGTTTTTAAAATTATAAAATCTACTTTATTCATTCATGAAATATTCATTATGTATTGCTATATTAGTGCATCAATGCAGTATATAAAATCTACTATTTACAATAAATGAACTTATCTTAATTAATATAAATAAATCATTTAAAGGTAACAAATCAAGTACAACAAAAACTTCACTTATTATATACTTTCTCACACAAAGTTAACGTTATTAAAATACATATAGATCAAAATGTTAAAAATTTCTATGGATAGTGTCAGTAATATTTCTAGCAATGACAAAATTGATGGAGTTCATATTTCTAACAGTTTGATTAGAGATGTCAATGGGGTCAACCTGCTCGATTTTTGGTTAACCATCCAAGTTGGTTGGTTTGTTGATTTTTTTGTAAATTGAAATTTAAAACCCAAACACTAAATTTATGGTTTTCGGGCTAAAATGCTTACAAAAATATTTAACACATGTTGATTTTTTATGATTCTTTATTTGTAAAAATACATAAGTAAAGTACAAAAAATAAAATAAAAAATCAACATGTCGACAAATTTAAACATTAATAAATAATGATATGTTAATAAAAATGTGTCATAATTAAGTAAATGATTAATTGGTTGGCATGAAGAAAATAATTTTTGTTTATAAAACTAATATATTTCGTAGTTATTTTTTATTTTTATTTTTTTCTATTCAGTTAATTGGGCAAACCTTCTCAATTTTTCGGCTAGTCCTATCAGATTTGGATCATTTTCGATCTAACCATTCAAACTAAAAAAATATTCAAATTATTAATTTTTTACTCTAATCATTTTCGATTTTGAGATGATTCAAACCAACTAGTCAATTTCATATTAAATTAGCAACTCATGTGTTGCGCCCCTAAAATGTGGTTTAGTGATGGTGTAGAAGATGATCGAGGCATGCGGCCGAGGCCGTGTCGAAATGTGGTGCCGAGACATGACGCAACGTGGTGCATGGCGTTGCATCGGGGCAATGTGAGTGTTGCCCCATTGTGCCAAGCGGAGTGGCACAAGGAAGGTGTGTGGGATGCTGCGGAAGCACATGCATCACTTGGTCATGAGTTGGCTAAGAGGTGTCCGAGAGATGCCGAGACATGGCGCGAGATGGGCGCAGTGTCCTTCCGAGCATGGCGCGATCCTGGTGCGCGGGTGATGCGCGTGACATGGCTGAGACATGGCCGGATTCCTGTCGAGGTGTGGTGCTGAGGAAAAGTGCCGAGGGGAGCGGCACAAGGATGGCGCGAAACATGTGCAGGACATATGCAAGAGATGGTGCACAAGAAATTGGCCGAGACATGGGCCATATGTATCTTAGAGCTTCTTCTAACGACTTATGTATCTTAGACATTGGCCATATGTTATCCAACTAATGTTTTGACATCTTGCGATGTTTTTTGAGACAAAGAACCTCATTCCATTCCTTGTGTACCGTCCATCCGAGAACCTTGGTCCCACTTCGAAGCATGTGCAAGACATGGCCAAGACGTGGGACTAGACACATGCGGAATATGGGCCAAGACATTGGCCAAGACATGGGCCGAGGCATGGGCAAGGACACATGCGGGACGTAGGCCGAAACGTGGGCCGAGCCGAGCGACACAAGTATGTACGATAATAGCGCGCGCCATTGACTGAGACATGGTCGAGAATGGCACATGAGGGTGGCGCGCGCCACTATCTGAGAGTTGCCAAGAGCTGTTGAGGGATGGCACGAGCGCGGCACGGGTGCGCATGGGTGTGGCATGCGCCATGTGCGGATGGGGGCGCACGAGTGCGATGTGCGAATCGACTGTTGCGGGCGGACAAGCTGTTGAGCTAACAAATCTCGAGTTTTGGGGAAGTTGTTAGATGTCTGAGTCAAGGTTGCCTCGGATGACGCCACATGGCATCGAGTTGGAGTTAGGCCCGATAATATTGTAAGCCCAGTGAAGGGGGCGTGTTGTCCTTCACAAACTCTATATATATGTTGAGTCCATCAGCTGCACGACCCCTTAGGCTCTAGAGGTGAGACACTCTAGAGAGAGAACTCGACGCTTGAGAAGGTAGAGAGAGGGTTGATTGTGTGCAAGCCTTGGTTCCTTTTTCTGTGAGTAATAAAAAGTTTGGGAGTGAGATATCCCGTAAACTTGAGTGTGTCCCTACTTTTATATTGTTCGGCTGCGTAATATAACAAATTATAAGTAAGGTTTGGCTCGAGCAATCAATCCATACACGGGCGTGAGTGCTCATTTGAGAAGGATGGTCAAGGTTGAGGCCTTGATGCCGACACGGGGGCGAAAAATTTGGTATCACGAGTTACCCCCGTGACAATTGGTATCAGAGCCTCGTTTGGCTCTGTTCCTCGGTTGTGGATGTCCTTTGCTACATTGCGAGGGCATTGAGAGGACGCAGCTGCGTGGCCGAAGGTGGTGCGTTTGGGCACTGCTGTGTTGCTGCGTTTTCAAGGCGGTTGTGGGAACCGTTTCTTGCGGTGCATGGTCCGCCGCTGTGCGTGGGAGAAGGTGGTGCGTGCGAGCGCCACCGTGTTGCTGAGAAGTTTGTGCCATCGTTCCTGCGAAGATGGTGCAAAATCGAAGTTTTACTGTGTTAGAGGAACGCATTCTTCGGTTGGAAAAGTTGTTGGGACCACCATCGGACACCTTCGAGCCAATGGCTGTTGGACACCTTCGAGCCAATGGCTGTCTTCGAAAGCATCCTTCATGTGGAAGAGGTGCTTGAGAGGGTGCAGTAGGCCGTGGAGGACGTTCAAGAGAGATTGGATGAGTTGCCCACGAAGGTAGCATCATGCGAGGACGAAGTCTCTACCTTCACCGCTGTTGTGCAACATAAGCTCGAGGGCATGTGCAATGAGTTGTATCTTGTGAATAGTGCACTCCAGTCCTCATCGAAGGTGCGTGTCCCGGAGCTTAAGTCGTTTGAAGGAGCCCAAAGCTCTAAGGAGCTTGAGAATTTTCTGTGGGATATGGAGGCATATTTCATTGCCTCGCACATCCCCAAAGCTGAGAAGGTCCCGATCACTAGCATGTATTTGTCGGGGTGATGTGAAGCTATGGTGGCGAACCGACAAAAAAACACAGGTGGTGCGGGCTGGCGTGAGATTGTGACGTGGGATGTGCTAAAGAAAGAGTTGAAGGATCAATTCCTTCCGTGTAATTCCTATTGGTTGGCAAGGGATGCATTGAGAAAGCTCAAGCACGTGGGTTCCGTGCATGAGTACGTCAATGAGTTTAGCTCTTTCATGTTGGACATACGAGGGATGGCCGAGGAAGATAAGCTATACAACTTCATCGCCGGGTTGCAACCTTGGGCCCAAGCCAAGTTGCAACGCAAGGGGGTCCAAGACTTGCAATCCACCATTGCCGCTGCGATAGCCTCGTCGACTATTGAGTTAGTGTTGGTCCCGAAAGAGTATGGCGGGGGGCGGAATACACCAAATGCAAAATTTTCAATTTTCTTGACTAATTTCTTAGAGAGATTAAGCTTTCTCGAAGTAAGATTGCTTAAGTATGACTGACCGGATCGATACTCAGTCTATCCAGATTAACTCTCTCTAGTGATGAACACTTAGTAGATAGCAAGAGTGATCTTGTTATCCAACAGAGCGTTGTGTGCAGAATATGGTGGACTTAGTCTGTGCTCTATATTAGAAAATCTTTTGAAACCTTAACCAAGTATATTACCAGATTGATTAAGAATGCAAATTGTATGATCGTGCTGGTTAGTGAATGAAACAACTGAAAGTAAAGATGCGTAAAGTAAATAACAAAGTTGTTTTTACGTGGTTCGGAAAACACCCTACGCCCCCGGTCCAATCCAAACTGGATGAGATATCCACTACTAGGATACTCTCTTCTTTATACTCGCTGAGAACGAGCCACAAGTTTCAAGCATAATCTGGTTGAAACTTATGCAAGAATAAGGGTCGTGTCCCTTTACAACTTACAGAAAACTACTGCAACAGAATATCTTCACGTCAATCCACTAGAAAACTACTAGCTAGCAAAGCTATTCTCCTTCTCCTTCACGATAAGAAAAACTTAAATCGAGTGGTGTGATTTCAATCACGAACGGCTTAGAACACGATCTGGTATGTTGAAATCTCCTCAAATGAATGCTTCGTTGAGTAAGTTAATTTCTGAGCAGAGTAACAACTTGATTTTCAATAATAATCTTGAAGTATCATTCTCTTCCAGTCTTGGTTCCAAGCTTTTATAGGTGTAGAATTTTGAAATTCTAATTGTTGGTCTTGATTGATTTGATTACCAATCAAGAGATATGAATCCCAAATTTATCTCTTCTTGCCTTGTGTGAAAGGTTGACCAAATCTTTGAATTATAGAAAGCAGATCGTAATTGATACTTCTTTCCTTCTTCACGTAGTGATTGATTCTCCTTCCAAACTTGATCTCTAATTGATACACTTTCCATCTTCGAGATATCTGCTGATGTGGCAAGTAGATTTTGAGATTCTCCTAAGTACATCTAGACATTTTAATCGAATGTTAGATTACTAGGTTGATCTGGTCCTGGCTCACTCCATAGAGCATGATCTGGTTGGACAGATTGACATCGATCTGGTCAAAGTCAAGCTTATTCCAAAAATGCTCCAAAGCATGGTTGCAATCTTAGTGAATAATTTTTCGGCAACCAGATCGAGTGGCCATCGATCGGATCATTTGCTTGCTTTGAATGCTCCTGTTGATTTGGTTCTTCGAACATAACGTAAGCTAACATAATGACTTCTATAGGATTTAATCCTTTACATTTCAAGTCATCCACCAATCTGGTCTAAAGTCATGTTCTCTATCAGATTCACTTTATGTTATAGTGATCTGGTACAGGTAGAACAAATTACAGCCTAGCAAACAGAATTAAATCTAAGTGTGTTTCGAGAGAACATCATCAAAACTAAATTTGTGTGGGGTTCCCAATAATTTCCCCCTTTTTGATCATGTCGAAACCACACTTTACAATAACCCTAGTAAAACGTTAAAGGATGATCTTGTTTAAAATAACTAAAAGGGTTAAGAGATCGTTATTTAAATTATAGCGAACATAATCATTAATTTGTCTCTAGACAATAAGGTGTTGTCATCAGATAACCCACATGTATATATATATCAGATTGAAAACAAGGTGGATTACATGAAAAAAATTCAAAAACAAATAGCTAACAAGACAACAGATGAATAAAAGATAAGAGAAATCTAAGTGAACCATCTGCCTGCCCCTCTTTTCTTCATCTTCTCGCACTGTGCATCAGAGGTGAGCTGAATACTCTCATGAATTCCATCTCTAACTCTTGCGTAGTTAGGATCATGGTTATCGATCTTGTAACCCTTGATCTTAGCTAGCTGGTTGATGTAATTTAGGATGTACGTCTTGTCAGGTATGCTGCTTCCTAGAATTATTGGCCATGCCATAAACTCCTTCGCAGGTGCCTTCATTTGGATTTTAGCATTCTTGGCAGCCAATTTGATCCATCTGGATTAAATCCTTATCAACAAAATTTTCCATGCAGCTATAGAAATCTTCATCTGGTGTTGACTCAAGAGTAAATGAGCTCTTTTAGGAAGTATCTGTTCATTATAAAGCCTTGCTTTATCAATTCCCAGTCCTTCTGATCTACTTCAGGTACCCAAACATCTTTAGGCGTCTTCTTTTGTAAAGAAAGATTCCAGGTCGTGAAGGGCTTCTTCTTTTTCTTCTTGGACTGAGGAGTGGCTTGAGATGATTGTTGAGACTGTTCTGATGTAGGTGGATGGAAGGGTGTTTGGTAAGATTTCTCTCTGGCCTCCCTCTCTGCCAACCTTTTCTCCTGTTCAGCCTGCTCTTTATAGAACTGTGTCCTAAAGGTGTGATCACAGGATTGCTCTCGGCTTATCCCAAAAAGTAGCAACTCAGCGATCTGGTCGCCTTCATCAATCATTGGTTTCTTCCCTTTGTCTGGTGCTGTTGTTGTTGATCAGTTGGCTCTATTGTTGGGTCAGCTCTTGGTGGAGTGAATGACTTTTCAGAAAATGGTTGATCTGGTTGATCAGTTTCAGCTTTATCCTCTTCTCCCTTCCAGCATCTCCTTCTGGACCTTGATATGGTCATCCTTCATTTGCTCCATCTCCTCCTTTTCCTCCTTTGCCCCCTTTAGCTGATCTTTCCCACTTTTCAACATCATCAAAGATTGTCTTGATAAGCGTGCGGAGGGAGTCGATCTCTGCTTTCATATCTTCCAGCTTCTGTTCAACATCTGCCTTGAAGTTTAGCAAAAATGTGACGTTCTGTTCAGTGGCATCAAGCTTCTTCTCCAAGTGGCTGTTCATTGTGGATAGAGTGCCATCATATGTGTTCTGGAGGTCTTCAACATTGGTGAGCCTGGTGGTCTGGTGCTCAAATTCAGTAGTAGATGGATAAAGCAGATCATCAAGAACCTTTACTTGGTTGCTCTTCATCAGTTCCACGAATTTTTCTTCTTCAAACTTGGTGAACAGGGCATGTATTTCTGTGGTGGTGGCTTCCTTGACTTTAGTGGAGATGGATGCAGATTGAGCTTTGATTGCTTCAGCAATCCTATCCTTCTCCTTGGCCAACATGTCAGTGACCAGAGTGTGAACAGTCTAGACCTGCTTCTCCACAGTTTCCAGCTTTTGGTTTGATTTTTCTCGTGCTACTTCAGCTGCTTCTCTGTCATCGCCCATCTTCTTGTTGAGTTCATTGTTCTGGTTTTTCAATTTCCGGCGCAGATCTTTGTCCATATCATTGACGTAGTCCTTCTGATGCTGGTTGAAATCAGCAAAGACTTAGGTTGCTTTCTCCTGGATTGCATTGCAGGTAGAGTTGAGCTGGTCTTGGACACGAATTGAAATCAAGTCATCAACTTGCAAATTGTTGAATGACTTGTGCTCTCTCTCCAAAAGCTCTTCCAAGCTATAGAAGGCTATGTGTTTCTTCAATTTGTCAGCAGCCCCTAGAGTATAGATTTCATCAGTGAGTTCACCTCCAATGACTTGGCCTGCTAGTTCTTCATCAAAAAGATCTAAATTGATGATGTGGGTCTTCTTTTTGCGCTTCTTGGGCTTCTTAGCCTCCTCCTCTTGTTGTTCTGTTGTTGGTGGTGGAGCTGTTTCTGTTGGTTGTGCTGTTGTTGTTGACTGGGGTTGATCTGCCATGCCAGATGTGCTGGGCTGCGTAGTCTGGTCATCTCCTTGACCTCCCATGTCCACATCTGGATCAGCTTCTTTACCTGATCCCACAACACTTGCATAGAAATCCATTCTATCAGTATAGAAGGATTTCAGGTCGATCTGCAGTAACCTTGCTTCATGTTTCATTATGGCCAGTATCATCTGGTGATACTCTGCTCGAATTTCTCCAACTGTGGTAGCTTGGAGTAGTATCAATAGCGTGGCCTCTTCCTTCTTGAGCTCCTCAATCGATCTGGTTTGTAGCAGGGCGTCAAAAACGGAGTACTCGCTGCCCTTTATCAGCAAGTATAGTTTCACTCTCCTGGCTGCTCCATAACTCTCAGGGAGCAGATTGATTCCTGAAAAATCCTCAAGCACAGAATAATCTGCCTCATTCTCTAGTAGGTGAATCACTTCTGCTGCCTGTCTCCTCTTGGCTTCATCTTCATCCACCTCTTCTTCCTCTTCCTCCTCCTCACTGATCCTTTGCATACGATCTGGTGAGGGAGTTGCTGTTCTGGCAGGAGAAAAGTCTTTGCCTTGGTTTAGGTCAAAGCTAGACTCTGGCTCCACAAATTGAGGGGTTTCTGTAGCCAGTTGGGCTTCCTCTGTGTGAGGAGTGGTGCTGTTTGGTTTGAGAGATTCTTCTGGTTGATGTGTTTTTGTTTCTAGTTGTGAATCCCTAGCTAGTGGTGGAGATTCATGGACTTTCCTCAATCTCCTTCTCTTCTGCTTAGGTTGTTGAGTGGTTGTTGAAGTGTCAGTATCAATTGAACTTGCCCTCTTGGCAGGTGGTTTTCTCTGGGTTTTCTCCTTCTGCAGCTTTTTCTTGGGTGCCTTTTCTTTCTTCTTTTCGTCACCTTTGGAAGATGGCATCCATATGGGATTAGACCTCCCCATTTCCATCAATGATTGTAGATGAACTTCATCAGAAACTTTGTTGAATAAGGCAAGTGTGATTCCCAGGGACATCTCGATCTGATGTTGATCCTTGGGGATAGTCAGTCTGGAATTAAATTCAACAACATTCTCCCAGACTTGCTGCTTGAAAAATTTCTCCACCATGAAGCTGATTTTGGTGGAGTGCCTCAAGTTCCTCCTTACCTCAACAGACACAGCATTGCCCTTGGCATCCCTGGTCCACTTTACCAATCTTGCTTCTTTTGCCAGCAAGTCAAACAAAATTCTACTCCAGTTTACCTTTAGATTTAGGATCACTGAAGTCAAGATCCTAAACTTCTCAGGTGTAACCTGATTATATGACCCACTGTGTGTCATGAAAATGCATTGAACAAATTCAAAAACCAGTTTGTAGCCTGGTTGAAGCAGTGCTCGCTGGAACATCCTTCCAGTGTAGTTGATGGGGATCACCATCACTTGCTCGACAGCCTCCTGCAGCTGTTCTGCAGTTATCTCAGATAGGTCCATGCCTTCATCCTTCAACCTATAGGCTTGGTTGATCATGGCAGACACGTCATAGGTTGTCTTGCTTGTTCTATCACCGATGGGCATCAGGACATTAGCCTCATGGCTATCTTTCTCATCATGCCAAGTAAGGTAGAATGTGGCAGCTTGTTTTGCCAAACACATGTTTAGATGAACAGTAATAATCTTATGAAATCCTACACATAGTAATCCGTCAGTGAATAATATAAAATCACAATACATGAAAGCAAAACATATCCCATATCTCGGTTTTGAAATAAGAACACGAAGAACACTGAGCTTAAGTATCAGTTATCAAAAGTAGCATTAACACAGAAAATATCAAAGCGTATCCAAATATATTTCTAGAAACTATAATTTCACCATAATAGGTCAGAAGTTACTATCTTAAACATGCTTAGCAAGATATGAAATAAAAACAATGAAAAAACCTTTGCAACTCTTGTCAATAGCAAAAATTTCTTCCAACTTTTGGAAGCCGTGGGTTTCATAAACAACAAACGGTTCTGGTGAAAGATACTTCTGAACCTCAGCAACATGTTGTAGAAACAAAGATGATTGTGGTGCCATTTTTGAAAGGTGAATGAGTTTTGAAAAAGTTGTCGAAAGAAGTTGATAATTGGAAATCGCCTAAGTGTTTAGAAGGTGGAAGAGTGCTCAGTGAGTTGAAAGTGAAAAGTGAACAATTATTAGTACGTACGACACATATATATAAGAAATAAATGAACGGCTGAGATGAAAGCGATAATAATTTAAGGTTTAGGATGAAAATCTTCCTTTTTAGATTTTCCCGCTTCAGCTTTTCTTTTGCCGCCTCTCCTTGCGTTTGATACACGCGCTAGATCCTAGGGTTACAGGATGGAGCGTGTGAATCCTTCTAACCACAACAACTTTACTTTTCTTATTTTGGTAATGATATTCCTCGATCACAGTTACCAAAGCCTGTACTAATCATCACAATTATGGAAAATTTAGCGAATCCATGTCAGAAAATAACTTTATAGACTATAGTTAAGGCGATAATTAGGTCAGAAAAACGATTCTAATTTCTGAGTTCCCCCTTGACTAAGTAATCTTTATTGGAAAATTAATTTCCACGTTGCATAGCTTAATCTCATCCAAGTTCTGACACGTGTAAACAGTCGACAATCTGGTCTTCACTTCTAATACCATTTGGTACTCTCTTCTGGTATCATCTGGTACCATCTGGTTCTCATGAACTGTCGATCTGTTTTACATAACTTCCATGTTCTGTTGACTGTTAATCCGATTCTCACGGTCTGGTATCACACACTTGTTCTTCATGACTTTCAACTATTAGTGACCTGCATTCCTTCTGCTATATGATCTGATTTTAATGATCTGGTGTCGATCTGATTCTTTCATCTAGGTTTAGCAGTCCTAGCTTTCTACATAGAATCTTGAATCTTTCTTCTGGTAGTGCTTTTGTTAATATGTCAGCTCGTTGAACATCTGTGTGTATCTTCTCGATCTG
Source organism: Leonotis leonurus (assembly GCA_026898415.1). NCBI lineage: Eukaryota > Viridiplantae > Streptophyta > Magnoliopsida > Lamiales > Lamiaceae > Leonotis > Leonotis leonurus. Next base: position 73,064 of record JAPKLX010000308.1, read on the forward strand.
GACATGCTTCCTTTCTACATGATCTCTTATAAAATGATGTCTCACATCAACATGTTTGCATATTGTGTGTAGAACTGGATTTTGCGTTATAGCTATAGCACTCGAGCTGTCACAGAATATATGTATCTCCTTTACATCGATCTCGTATTCCTTGAGTTGCTGTTTTAACCAGTGTATCTGTGCATAACAACTTCCAGCGGCCATATATTCTGCCCCAGTTGCTGATGTAGCAACAAATGTTTGTTTCTTTGAAAACCATGAGATCATCTTGTTTCCAAGAAACTGACAAGTTCCAGATGTTGACTTTCTGTCCAGCTTGCATCCAGCATAATCTGAATTTGAATAACTTGTTAACTCAAAGTTATCCTCACATGGATACCATAATCCAAAGTGTGTTATCCTTTTGAGATATCTTAGTATCTTCTTGGCTACTTCCATATGTGACTCATTGGGGTTTGCCTGGTATCTAGCACATACTCCAATTACAAAAGTAATGTCAGGTCGACTAGCAGTTAAGTATAGTAATGAACCAATGATACCCCTCTATTGAGTTATATTTGCTTGTTTTCCTTCTGGGTCTGGATCTATCTTCCCATTGGCCTGCATTGAAATCTTGACAGGTTTACTATCTTTGACTCCAAATTTGGTGATCAGATCATTGATGTACTTTGCTTGATTAACAAATATACCATCTGGTAGCTGCTTCACCTGCAAACCTAAAAAGAAATTCATCTCGCCCATTATGGACATTTGATACTTATTTTTCATAAGATCAACAAATTTATCACATAAATAACCAGATTGAGATCCAAAAATGATATCATCAACATATATCTGCACTAAAAGGATATGTTCTTTGACTTTGATTATGAACAATGTCTTGTCAACAGAAACTCTTCTGAATCCTGATTCCAGCAGAAATGTTGATAATGTCTCATACCAAGCTCTGGGTGTTTGTTTTAACACATAAACTGCTTTGGCTAATCTGTATACTTTCTGGTCTGGATTGCCTTCTTCAAAACCAGGTGGTTGTTCCACATATACTTCTTCTTCAAGAATACCATTTAAGAATGCACTCTTGACATATATCTGGTATACCTTGAATCTCTTGGATGCTGCATATGCTAGGAATAATCTGATTGCTTCTAATCTGGCAACCGGTGCAAACGTTTCATCAAAATCAATGCCTTCTTGTTGACTGTACCCTTTTGCAACTCATCTGGCTCTGTTTCTGATAACTTCACCATTCTCATCTCGTTTGTTCTTGAATACCAATTTAACATCTATAACTCCCTGATGTCTTAGTTTGTCGACAAGATACCAAACTTGGTTTCTCTTAAAATCATTGAGTTCTTCTTGCATGACAATTACCTAATCTGCATCTTGCAGTGCTTCATATGCGTCAGATGGTTCTACATGAGATAAGTAACGACTTAGAAGTGCACTCTCTCCATGCATTCTTCTGGTCTTCACACGATTTGATGGGTTCCCAACAGTCTGTTCTGGTGGATAATGTTCTTGTATCCACTTTCTTTGACTAGACATCTCTTCTTCTGATATCTCAGGTTCTGGTTCTTCTGTTGGTTCCTCAAATTCAGGGTGTGTTGTTGATGTTGCTTGGAAATGATTTTCATCTTCTGGTCTTTCATCTTCAATCTCTTGATTGTTGTTCCAGTTGTTATTGTCTCTGGATTCTTCAGGTTGACTCTGTGTTGGTTTAACATTATCTTCTTCCACAGGTTCACTATCATCTAGGTCGATCTGGTTTGGTCCAGATCAATATGAGTTGTTCCCCCTTGCAGTGTGCTGGTCTCAGCAATAGGTTGAACATTAATCTCATCTTCTTCTGTTGATTTCCAGATCAGAATATCGTCAAGTAGTATTCCTCTTGATCTCCTATTGTTGATCTGGTTGTGGACCTGTTCTTCACTTCCACAACATGGGTTTTCTTATTGCAAACCCTATAGGCTTTGCTAACATCAGAATATCCTAAAAATATTCCAGGGTCAGCTTTGCTATCAAAGGTTTTCAATTGAGATTTCCCATTATTATGAATGTAACACGTACAACCAAAAGTACGAAAATATTGTATCCTAGGCTTTCTATTGTTCCAGATCTCGTATGGTGTCTTCCCATGTCTGAGAGTTATCACCGATCTATTCTGTGTATAACATGCTGTGTAGATGGCTTTTGCCCAAAACTTCTTTGGCAATCTGGTTGCATTAAGCATGGTGCGAGCTGCTTCTTTTAACGATCTATTTCGCCTCTCAACTACTCCATTCTGTTGAGGTGTTCTTGCTGCAGATGGTTGGTGTGTAATACCCATCTGGTTGCAATATGCCTCAATCTTCTGGTTAAGAAACTCTGTCCCTCGATCTGTTCTAATTGTTACAACAGAAGTCTCTTTTTGCTTAGTGATGTTGTTGAGAAAATTTTGCAGCTTCTCCAATGTTTCTTTCTTCTTAAACATAAAGATGACCCAAGTGAATCTTGAGTAATCATCAATGATAACCAAAGTGTACTTTCTTCCATTGATACTTAATGGCTTAAAAGAGCCAAATAAGTCTAAGTGTAGTAACTCCAAAATCTTGGAAGATGAGTGAGCTGCTTTGCTGGTAAATGATGACTTGGTCTGCTTTCCAGCTTGGCAAGCTTCATAAATATGATCTTTGTCATATAGTTGATCTAGTAATCTTTCGACTAGCTTTTCTCTTGTAATCTTGTTGATTGACTTGAAATTTAGATGGCTAAGTCGCTTGTGCCATAACCAGCTTGTTTCAGAGATTGTCTTGGTAACTAGACATGTCTCGTTCTGGTTTGTCCACTGCATAATGTACAATCTGTCCCATAATTTTTCGGTAAGAAGAATTTCATCTCCTTCCTTTTTCTTCACAAAGCAGTTGTTAGCATAAAAAATAATCTGATTACCATTAGCATAAAATTGGCTAACTGAAAACAGATTATGATTGAGACCTTCCACATAAGATACATTTGTGATAGTGGTCTTGTCAATGTTAATATTACCATATTCTCTGGTATAACCTAATAGAGAGTTCTTGTCACATGTCATATGTTTTGAACATCCACTATCAATAATCCAGATGGTTCCTTTTGCTACTTTTCCTCTTCTTGCAGTTCTTCGATCCTGCAATTATATAGACTTAGCTACCCTTTCAACGAGTGAGTGCTTGGTTAGTTGCAAATGTTCCTTTAGGAACCCAAATTAACTTAGTGTTAAGAACACATGTAACATGTAATTTGTCTTCCTGCATCATCTATTCTTGATATAGCTTTGTAAACAGATGGATGGTTTCTCTCAATATTATCCCAGTTGATCTTCTTCTTCTTTGTTGATGATGTTCTGGTAGAGACCTTCTGTTTTTGGTCTCTATCTGTCTTGACGTAGTGAGCGGGTTGACCCTTCATCTGATAATACTTCTTATCTCCTGCTTCCTTCATCATCAACTTCTGGGGTAGATTTTTCTTGTTTTTCAAATCTTTGACTTGATATGGTATATTTTTTCTTTCGGCCACAAACTTGGTTTCACTTGGTTTTCCAATCTAAACTAGTCCAGTTGTTCCTCTTCTCTGCATGTCAATTATCATACCAGCTCGTTCTTGACTTTTGTTGATCTTGCTCATGTTCTCCATGGTCTTCTTCAACTTTTCTTCAGCTACTTCTTTTCTGCTGATCATATCTTTGACCTTAGAGTTGAGTGAGTAAATTTATGCATCCTTGGTCTTGATCTATTCTTCCAGATCATTTAATTGAGCAGAAAACTTGGTGTTTGCTTCACTCAATATCTTTACTGTCTCATTCAACTTGTCATTCTCCTTTATGACTTCAGAAAATAACTTTTTGATACTTGTGTAACTCTTGAACATCTCATTGATCTCTTCCCATGAGACTTCTGGTTCATCTTTATTTCCAGAATCATAAACAGGTTTATTTGAAGACATAGATACATGAGAGTTTACCTCGATCTGGTCGAGTCCGTTGTCAATTCCCATGTAGCATTCATCCTAATCTTCTTCTGTGTCTTTCACATAGAATGCCTCATCATTTCTGATGAACTATCAGATAGATGACTCGAGCTGCTAGAGTCTTCTTCAGCCAACATAGCTTTGCGTTGAACTTTAAGCTTTTGATATCTTTTATCTCTCAGTTCTTCTCTCTGACTTTTAGATAGGTCAGGAGTGACCTGTTCTGCCACAACCAAAGCAAGTATAGCCAATTGAGTTAGATGTTTTATTATTACTTTTTGTTTCACCTTTGTTGTTCTTCTGATATCCACTCTTGTTGTCTTTGTAGAATCTGCGATATTTTCTCGATCTGACTTCCATCTTGTCCACCCTCTTGGTAATCATAGCAAACTCCTTGAGCAGCTTGTTATAGCCTCCTTCTTCAGCTGTGGCAGATGCTACTAGTTCATCTGCTATGCACTTCGCTTTGAAGGCTACTTCTTTCTCCTTCTTGGAACCGCTCTCGTTCTTCTTGCTCAATGCATGATCTGGTCCATGAATTCTTCTAATATCACACTCATGAACAACCAGATGATCAAAGAGTGCTTCAACTGTTAGATCATTGAAATCAGCACGTAGTGGCTGCATTGCAGAATATATCTCCCAGCTTGGTGACAACGCTCTGAGTATCTTGAGATTCTTCTCTCTCTGAGTGTACTTATTTTTGTTGAATGCAGAAACTTCAAGTAACACCTCAATGAACCTGTTCTTCATCTGCTCGATGGTTTCTCCAGGCTTCATCTTGAATTCATCGAACTTGTTGCATGCTAGGGACAGCTTGTTCTCGATCATGGCCTCTGAGCTTAAGTTGAGTTCTCGCAGTGCTTCCCACATCTCTTTGGCTGTATCCAGATCTTGAATCTTGGCCAGATGGACTCCTTTGACAGTGCTAGAGATGATCCCCTTTCCAAAATCATCCAGATTTGCTTCACGTCGTTCTTTAGATTTATACGTTCTGGGATCCTTGAGCACGTTCTCTTTGACTACACCTGTTTATGTGACACGAGTCTTCTCTTCATATATGGCTAATGGTCCTTCTTCTATCAGTTTCCACATCAGACAGTGATGAGCTTTTAGACACATCTTGATTCTAAAACTCCATTCTCTGTATGCTTGGATAAAGAATTCTTTGCAGGCCCTAATAACAGAAGATTCCATAATAGTAGATAGAATGCGCGTGAATGAAAAAGGTTTTCCTAGATCAATTCAAGTTGACCACATAGGTTTCAACCTTGTGATACAAAAACAATTGTCGTATGAACCACTGCTCTGATACCACTTGTTGGTCCTGAAAGAGCGAGGTTTGGTGTATGGGGAGGGGGGGGGGAATACACCAAATGAAAACTTTTTTCTTGACTAATTTCTTAGAGAGATTAAGATTTCTCGAATTAAGATTGCTTAAGTATGACTGACCAGAATGACCAGATTGATCCTCAGTCTATCCAGATTAACTCTCTCTAGTGATGAACACTTGGTAGATAGCAAGAGTGATCTTTTTATCCAACAGAGCGTTGTTTGCGGAATATGTTGGACTTAATCTGTGCTCTATATTATAAAATCTTTTGAAACCTTAACCAAGTATATAATCAGATTGATTGAGAATGCAGATTGTATGATCGTGCTGGTTAGTGAAAAAAACAACTGAAAGTAAAGATGCGTAAAGTAAATAACAAAGTTGTTTTTATATGGTTCGGGAAACTCACTACGTCCACGGTCCAATCCAAACTGGATTAGATATCCACTACTAGGATACTCTCTTCTTTATACTCGCTGAGAACAAGCCACAAGTTTTAAGCACAATCTGGTTGAAACTTATGCACGACTAAAGGTCGTGTTCTTTTACAACTTACAAAAAACTAAAGGTGGTGTGATTTCGATCACGAACGGCTTAGAACACGATCTGGTATGTTGAAATCTCCTCAAATGAATGCTTCGTTGAGTAAGTTAATTTCTGAGCAGAGTAACAGCTTGATTGTCAATAATAATTGTTGGTCCCAAAAGAGCAAGGTTTGGTGTATGGAGGAGGGGGGGGGGGGGGTGGGAATACACCAAATGCAAACTTTTCAGTTTACTTGACTAATTTCTTAGAGAGATTTAAGCTTTCTGAAAAACAGATCGTTGTTTGTGACAAACCAGATCGATAACCAGATCTTGTTCTGTCCAGGCAGAATCTCTCGTGTGAATAACACTGAGCAGATCGTTGACAGGGTAGTGAATCCCTAAATTATCAAGTGAGAGTGATTTAACAATCAAGGATAGTGAATCCCTAAATTATCTCCTCTTGCTTTTGGAAAGGTTGACTGAATCTTTAATAAAAATGGAAAGCAGATCGTTGACAGGTACTACTTTCCTTCTACGCGTGTTGATTGATTCTCCTTCCATCTTTGGTAGCACGAAATGATGTGGCAATGAGTTTGGGACTCTTCATCAGTTAATATGGTCAAAGCGTATGATAGCCAATTAACTGATAGTTGAACTGATATCATTTGGTTCAATCTTGAACATCGATCTGGTCACACCAGATTGATATCGATCTGTTCAGTGGTCGATCTGGTCCTTCAGAAGGTATGCTCCAAAGCATGGTAGACTCTTCTGAGTGTTTTGGTAATAGCTGATCGAGTGACCATTCTGATGGGTCTTCTGTTTGCTTCAATCTGCTGTCGATCTGGTCCAAGAACTAATAAAAATAGAATGACTTCTATAGGATGAAATCCTTTACATGTTAAGTCATTTTTCAAACCTTGACTAAGATCTGTTTTCTATAGGATACACTTTATATTGTAGTGTCCTGGTACATGTAGAACAGATTGAGATCTAACAAGACATAATAAAATCTAAGTGTGTTTTCGAAAGAAAATCTAAGTGTGTTTTCGAAAGAACATCATCAAAACCAAATATTATGGGGTTCCCAATAATTTTTCCCTTTTTGATGATGTCGAAACCACACTTCACAATATAACCCTAGATAAAAACATATAAGAATGATCTGGTTTCAAATAACCAGAAGGGTTAGCAGATTGTTATTTAGTTCATATAACAATCAAAAGCAAATAAAGGTTTCTGGACAAAAAGACTTTGTCTTCAGAAAATCCACATGTATTAATATATCAATGAGTACAGATGGATAAGATGAAGATAGTGAAGGTAGAAGCAACAAACAAAGATGAAATAGCAAATGGATTGCAAAATAAAATATTTATGAGAACCATCTGACTGCTCCTCCCTTTTTCATCTTCTCGAGTTGAGCATCAGAGACAAGTTGAATGCTCTCATAAATTCCATCTCTCACTTTGGCGTAGTTGGGGTCGTGGTTATCAATCTTGTATCCTTTTATCTTGGCCAGTTGATTGATGTAATTTAATATGTTGTCTTGTCAGGGATGCTGCTTCCTGGAATCATCGGGCATACCATATACTCCTTTTTAGGTGCCTTAATTTGGAGTTTAGCACTCGAGGCAGCCGTTCTGATTCTCTGTATCAGGCTCTTGTCACTGAAATTCTCCATATAACGGTTGAAGTCTTCGTTTGGTGTAGACTCTAAGTATATGGGTTCCTTGAGAAAATACCTATTCATTATGAACCCTTGTTTGATCAGTTCCCAATCCTTCTAGTCTCCTTCTGGAACCCACACATCTTTTGGAGTTTGTTGTTTCAGGGACAGGTTCCATGCTGTGAAGGGCTTCTTCTTCTTCTTCTTAGAATGTGTAGCAGATTGAGATGACTGTTGCTGAGAACGGTCTGATGATGACGGTGAGGAGAAGGTTGTCTGGTAAGACTTCTCTTTAGCTTCTTGAGCAGCTATCTTCTTCTCACACTCTGCTTGTTCTTTATAGAATTGTGCCTTGTAGATGGGGTCACAAGCCTGTTCTCTACTGACTCCAAACAGTAACATCTCCGCTATCTGATCTCCTTCATCGATGGGCTTCTTGCCTTTATCACGAGCAGCAGCAACAAGTTGTTGAATCTATTCTGGTTCAATAGTGGGATCTGCCCTTGGTGGAGTTGTGGGCTTCTCCCTCGCTTGATGTATTAGAACAGATGGAATTTCAGCTTTTGCTTCTGCTCTTTCTCGTTCTGGTTCTGTCACAGAGTCCTTTCCCTTGTCAGATCCCTTGCCAGCCTTCGATATTTTCCCCTTTTAAACATCATCAAATATGGACTTGATGAGTGAGCGAAGGGAATCTATCTCGGCCTTCATGGCCTCCATCTTCTCTTCTGCATCTGCCTTGAAACCTAGCAGAAGGTTCACATTTTGGTCTGTGGCATCCAGTTTGTGCTCCAGACGGCTGTTCATTGTTGCTAGGGTGAGGTCATAGGTTTCCTGAAGTTCTTCAACTGCTATGATGCGTGTGCTCTGGTGTTCAAACTCTTCTGGGTTTGGGTAGAGTAGATCATCTAGAACATCCATCTGATGCTCTTTCATTATGTCCACGAACTTTTCCTTTTTGAAGACAGCAAGTTGTGTGTGGATGTTGAGGTTAGTGGCTTCCTTGACTTCGGCTGTGATTGTGGCAGCTTGACTTGATACTGCAGCATCAAAAGTCTCCTTCTGTTTGGCTAACAGATCAGCAACCAGTGTTTTAATAGCTTGGGCTTTTTGTTCAACTGTCTCTAGTTGAAGTGTTGTCTTCTCCTGACTTCCTTCAGCAGCAGTGCGATCATCATCGATCTTGTTATTGAGCTCCTTAGAGAGATCTCTGATTTTTCTATGAAGGTCAAGATCTATATCATTGACATAGTCCTTTTGGTGCTGGTTGAAGTCAGAAAGAATTTGGGTGACCTTTTCTTGAATGGCATTGCAGGTACCAATCATATGATCTTCAATTCTGAGTGTGATCAGATTGTCGATCTTGTAATTGTTTAAGGTCTTGGTCTCCCTTTTCAGAAGTTCTTCCATTTCATAAAAGGTGACATTCTTCTTTAACTTCTGAGCTACCCCTGGTGTATACAGCTCGTTGGTAGTCTTGCCATCAATGTATTGGCTAGTAGGTTCCTCATCCACTGGATCTAGGTTTATCACTGGTGTTTTCTTCTTCCTTTTCTGTGACTGTTCTGTTGCTTGAGAGGGTTGCTGTGTAGCTGCTTCTTGGACAGGAGAAGAGTGTTCTGGCTGATTTGTGGGCTGCTCCATCTGGTCCCTCGCTGGAATTTGCATGTCCATATCTTGATTAGTCTCTTCATCCGATCCTGTTACACTGGAGTAAAAGTTCATTTTATCACTATAAAATGACCGCAGATCAATCTTCAACAATCTGGCTTCATGCTTCATTAGCGCCAGGATGAGTTGGTTGTATTCTGCTCGCACTTCACTGACAGTGCCAGCTTGCAGTAAGCTTAGTAGTGTGGCCTCCTCCTTTTTCAATTCCTCCATCGTTCTGATCTGGAGCAGAGCGTCAAAAATGTAGTACTCGGTATCCTTGACTAGAAAGTAGAACTTGACTCTTTTCGCTGCTCCCAGACTTTTTGGTAGTAAATGAATTCCAGGAAAGTCTTGCAGCACTGAGTGATCTGCTTCACTTTCCAGCAGATTGATGACTCCTTCTGCTTGGCGTTTCTTTTCCTCTTCTTCATCTACAGATTCTACTTCCTCCTCCTCCTCCTCACTTATCCTTTGCATTCTGTCGGGTGAGGGTGTGGTTGTTCTGGCCGGCGAGTTGTCTTTCTCCTAGAGTGGGTTGTAGCTAGACTCAGGTTCAACAAAAATTGGCTCTCCAGCCTGTTGATCTTGTTGTTGTGCCTCCTCACCTAGCTCTGGACTAACTCGTTCTGGTTGGGGAATATCGTCTGTTTCTTCTGGAATTTCTACGGTTGGTGGTGGAGAATTTTGAACCTTTCGCAATCGATGCCTCTTCTGCTTAGGCTGCTAGGATGTGGAGGTATCTGTGTCAACAGAGCTTCCTCGTTTAGTGGGTGGTTTGCTGGTTGTTCTCTCCTTCTGCACCACCTTCTCCTTGGCTGCCTTCTCCTTCTGTTTTTCAACAGCTTTCGTTGGTGGAATCCAAATTGGATTAGATCTTCCCATCTCCAATAATGCAGCATGGTGCACCTCATCTGTAACCTTGTTGATCAAGGCTGGGGCAAGTCCCAAAGACATCTCGATCTGGTGCTGATCTTTAGGGATGGTGAGACGAGTGTTGAATTCGGTGGCATCCTCCCAAACCTGCTGTTTGAAGAATTTCTCCACCATGAAGCTGATCTTGGTAGAGTGCTTCAGGTTCCTTCTAACCTCTACCGAGACACCGCGCCCTCTGTTGTCTTTTGTGTATTTAACCAATTTGGCCTCCTTTTCCATCAAGTCAAACAAGATTCTGCTCCAGTTGACTTTGAGATTTAAGACTACAGCAGTGAGGATTCTGAATTTTTCTGGTGTGACTTGATCATAGGAGCCACTGTGAGTGAGAAAGATCTTTTGAACAAGCTCGAACACCAGCTTGTAGCCAGGTTGGAGTAAGGATCTGTGGAACATTCTTCCAGTGTATGCTATGGGTGGGTATCACCATCACCTTTTCTACCACTTCCTGGAGTTGGTCATAGGTGATATCATCGAGTGTCATACCCTCATCTTTTAGTCGGTATGCTTGATTAATCATTGCGATGACATTGTAAGTCGTTTTGCTTGTCTTATCGCCAATGGGCATCAACACATTGGCTTCAAGATCGTCCTTATCATTTTGCCAAGTCAAATAGAACATGACTGCCTGTTTTGCTAGGTACATGTTGGGATGGGAGGTAACGATGTTACAGAATCCTACAAAGGCAAGAACATTCCAGTGGATATATATATATATATATATATATATATATATTCATCAGTTAAGTGATTACCAAATATATTAGAAAGAATATGAATGTCCCAAGAATGAACAATTACAGCATTTTATTCAGAACTATAAATAATACACAGATATCAAAAAGTATATAATATGATATACATATATCCAAATACATAACACATAGTAAGATTCCAATAGATGCAATAAATAAGATGAAGAACTTAAAAACCTTTGCAGCGTTTAACTATGGCGAAAATCTCTTCTAGTTTGCGAAAACCGTGGGTTTCAAAAATGGCGAAAGGTTCAGGGGAAAGAAATTTCTGAACCTCAGCAACATGTTGCAGAAACAGAGAAGTTTGAGGTGCCATGATTAATGGAGTTTTGAGATTTGAGAAAAGCTTGCGAAAGAGAAAGAAATTCGAGATTTTGCTTAAGTGCTTAAGAAGAGTAGTGCTCGGTGCAATGAAAGTGTAATGTGAACAGTTTTAATGCACATACGACACATATATATAAGAGAATAATCAATGACTTAGATCAAAACGATAATATTTTTAAGGTTAGATGAGAATCTCCCTTTTTAGTTTTTCCCGCTTCAACTTTCCATTTTGCCGCCTTGTATTGCGTCTGATATACGCACTAGATCCTAGGGTTGTAGGATGGAGCATGTAGATCTTCATATCTACCGCAACTTTCCTTGTTCTATTTTCTGCAGAGGTTTCCTCGATCACAGCTTCCAAAGAGTGCTAATCATCACAATTATGGAAGATTTTGCAAATCTATGTTAGAAAATAACTTTATAGACCGTAGTTAGGGTGGTAATGAGTGTCAGAGATGCTTCTAATTCCCAAGTTCCCCCTTGACTTAAGAAATTGTATATTGGAAAATTTAATTTCCACGTGGCATGGTCGTATCTCATCATATTCTGTCATCTCCTGTGCATCATTCTGCTTTTACATTCTGCTTCTTGTCAATTTGGTTGACAATCTAGTTTTTCATTTTGCGTCATACTCTCATCTGTGATACAATGATCTGGTTATCAAAGCTAGTGCTTCTGTTTTTCATTGTTCTGCTCCATGATCTGATTATGTCAATCTGGTATTGACTTGGTTCTTTCATCTAGGTTTAGCAAACCTAGCTTTCCACATAGTATCTTGAATCTCTCTTCTGGTGGAGCTTTTATTAAAATATCAGCACGTTGTATATCTGTGTGTATCTTCTCGATCTGAACGTGTTTCCTCTCCACATGATCTCGAATAAAATGATGTCTCACATCAACATGATTGCATCTTGTATGGAGTACTGGATTTGTGTTATAGCGATGGCACTTGAGCTATCACAGAATATAAGTATCTCATTCACATCGATCTCGTAGTCTTTTAGTTGCTGCTTCAACCAAAATATTTGTGCACAACAGCTTCTAGCGGCCATGTACTCTGCCTTAGTTGTTGATGTAGCAACAGATATTTGTTTCTTTGAAAACCAAGATATCAACTTGTTTCCAAGAAACTGACACGTTCCAGAAGTAGACTTTCTATCTAATTTACATCCAGCGTAATCTGAATCTGAATATCCGGTTAGTTCAAAGTTGTCTTCACATGGATACCATAATCCAATGTGTGCTGTTCTTTTGAGATATCTAAGTATCTTCTTGGCAGCTTCCATATGAGACTCCTTAGGGTTGGCCTGGTATCTAGCACATACTCCAACTGCAAAAGTAATGTCAGGTCGACTAGCAGTTAAGTATAGAAGAGAGCCAATAATACCCCTATATTGAGTTATATATGCTGGTTTCCTTTTGGATCTGGATCTATCTTCCCATTGGTCTGCATTGGAATTTTGACAGGTTTACTATCTTTGACTCCAAATTTTGTGATCAGATCGTTGATATACTTTGTTTGATTAACAAAGATACCATCTGGTAACTGCTTCACCTGCAAACCTAGAAAGAAATTCATCTCGCCCATCATGAACATTTGATATATATTCTTCATTAGATTAGCAAATTTATCACATAGATAAGCAGATTGCGATCCAAATATGATATCATCAACGTATATCTGGACTAAAAGTATATAATCTTTGACTTTGATTATGAACAGTGTCTTGTCAACAGAGCCTCTTTTGAATCTTGATTCCAGCAAGAGTGTTGATAGCCTTTCATACCACGCTCTGGGTGCTTGTTTCAAACCGTATACAACTTTAGCTAGTCTGTATACCTTCTGGTCTGGATTTCCTTCTTCAAAACTGGGTGGTTGTTCAACATACACTTCTTCTTCAAGTATTCCATTTAGGAATGCACTCTTGACATCTATCTGATACAGCTTGAATCTCTTGTATGATATGCTGGAAACAGTCTGATTGCCTCCAATCTGGCAACTGGTGCAAATGTTTCATCGAAGTCAATGCCTTCTTGTTGACTGTATCCTTTAGCAACTAGTCTAGCTTTGTTTCTGACGACTTCACCATTTTCATCTCGTTTGTTCTTGAACATCCATTTGAAACATATTACTCCCTGGTGTCTTGGTCTATCTACAAGATACCACACTTGATTTCTTTTAAACTCATTGAGTTCTTCTTGCATAGCAATAACCCAGTCTGCATCTTGTAGTACTTCATGGGCATCAGATGGTTCAATACGCGATAGATAACAGCTTAGAAGTGCACTTTCTCCATGCATTCTTCTGGTCCTCACAAGATCTGATGGGTTCCCAACAATCTGTTCTGGAGGGTGATGTTCTTCTATCTATCTCCTTCTGCTGGACATCTCTTCTTCTGATATCTCAGGCTCAGGTTCTTCTGCTGGGTCCTCAAATTCAGGGTGTGCTATTGAAGATATTTGAAAAGGGTTTTCAACTTCTGCTTCTTCAACCTCAACATCTTGATTATTGTTCTAGCTGTTGATATTTCTGGATTCTTCAAGTTGATCTTGAGATTGTTCATTATTACCTTCTTCCACTGGTTCACTACCTTCTGTTGAGATCAATCTGGTTTGATTTAGATCGATATGTTCTGTTCCCCCTTGCTTTGAACTGGTTGTCTCAACATTAGGTGGAACGTCAATCTCATTCTCTTCTGTTGTATTCCAGATTAGAATATCTTCTAATAGTATCCCTTCTGTTTTCTTGTTGTTAATATGGTTGTGAACCTGTTCATCACCTGCTTCTCTGCGTTCAAAAATACTTTCATCGAAAACAATATGAGGTGTTACCTCCAGAATATGATTCCTCTTGTTGTAAACCCTATAAGCTTTACTGATATCAGAATATCCTAAAAATATTCCAGGATCAGTTTTACTATCAAAGGTTTTCAACTGAGATTTCCCATTATTATGAATGTAACATATACAACAAAAAGTACGAAAATATTGTATCCTGGTTTTCTATTTATCCAGACTTCATATGGTGTCTTCCCATGTCTGAGGGTAATCACCGATGTGTTCTGTGTATAACAAGCCGTATCGATGGCTTCAGCCCAAAATTTCTTGGGTAATCTGGTTGCATTAAGCATTGTGTGAGCTGCTTCCTTCAACGATCTGTTCCTTCTCTCAACCACTCCATTTTGTTGAGGTGTTCTTGCTGCAGATGTTTGATGAGTGATTCCCATCTGGTTGCAGTAATCCTCAATCTTCTGGTTTAGAAATTATGTTCCACGATCTGTTATGATGGCTGCAACAAAAGTTTCCTTTTGCTTGGTGATTTTGTTGAGGAAGTTTGGTAGCTTTTCCAATGTCTCTTTCTTCTTGTATAAAAAGGTAACCCATGTGAATCTTGAGTAATCATCAATGATGACTAAGGTGTACGTCCTTCCACTTATACTTAATGGTTTGACTGGACCAAATAAGTCTAAATGAAGTAACTCCAAGATCCTTGTAGATGACTGAGCTGTTTTGCTTGGAAATGATGATCTGGTTTGTTTCCCAGCTTGACATGCTTCACAGATATGATCTTTATCATATACTTGTTCTGGCAGTCCTTCAACTAGCTTTCCTCTAGCAATCTTATTGATTTACTTGAAATTGAGATGGCTTAGTCGTTTGTGCCATAACCAGCTTGTTTCTGATATTGTCTTGGTGACCAGACATGTTTCGATCTGAATATCCCACTGTATAATATACAATCTATCCTGAAATTTTCCGGTAAGAAGTGTTTCATCTCCTTCCTTATTTCTCACAAAACAATTGTTAGTATAAAAAACAATTTGGTTTCCATTAGCACAAAACTGGCTAACTGAAAACAGATTATGACTAAGACCCTCAACATATGATACGTTTGTAATGGTGGTCTTGCCAATTTTTATGTTACCATAGCCTCTGGTGTAGCCTTTTGAGTTACAACCAAAGGTTACCTGTGGTCCTTCTCTTTCTACATAGTCTGATAGAGCGTTCTTGTCACATGTCATATGTTTTGAACATCCACTATCAATAATCCAGATTGTTCCCTTTGCTACTCTACTTCTTCTTGCAGTTCTTCGATCCTGCAATTAATAAGTTTTGGCTGCCCTTTCAACAAGTGGGTGCTTGGTTAGTAGCAAATGTTCCCTTTGGAATCCAAATTAACCTGGTGTTAGGAATACATATATAGCATGCAATCCTTCTTCCAATATCATCTGTTCTGGATATAGCTTTGTAGACAGAAGGATGATTTCTCTCAATGTTATCCCAATCAATCTTCTTCTTATTGGTTGAATATGTTTTGGTAGATATCTTCTGCTTCTGTTATTTATCTGTTTTCTCATAGTGATCAGATTGACCCTTCTTCTGATGGTATCTGTTATCTCCTGTTTCCTTCATCATCAACTTCTGAGGTTGACTTTTCTTGTTCTTGAGATCCTTGACTTGATCTAGTATATTCTTTCTTTCAGCAACAAACTTAGTCTCACTGGAATTTCCATTGTATCCTAGGCCAGCTCTTCCCTTTTGTTGCATATAAATGATCATTTCAGCTCGTTCTTGACTTTTGTTGATTTTGCTCATATTTTCCATGGTTTTCTTCAATTTTTCTTCTACTACATCCTTTTTGTTGATCACATCTTTCACCTTGGAATTGAGTGAATATATTTCTCCAAGACCATTTATTTGTGTAGAAAACTTGGTGTTTGCTTCACTCAAGAACTTCACAGTTTCATTCAGTTTTGTCATTCTCTTTTATGACTTCAGAGAATAACTTCTTTATGCTGGTGTAGCTTTTGAACATCTCATTAATTTCATCCCATGAAACTTCTGGTTCATCTTCATTTCCTGAATCATAGACAAGTTTATTTGAAGACATAGAAACTTGAGAATTTACCTCGTTCTGCTCAAGTCCGTTGTCCAATCCCATGTAGCATTCATCCCAATCTTCATCTGTTTCTTGTGCATAGAATGCTTCATCATTGTCTGATGAACTATCAGACAGATGACTTGAACTGCTTGAGTCTTCTTCAGCTATCATGGCCTTGCGTTGAGCTTTGATTTTCCTATCTCTTTTAGCTCTTAGCTCTTCTATTTGACTTTTTGACAAATCAGGACAATCTGTCTTGAAATGACCTGTTCTGCCACATCCATAACATGTATAGTCAGTAGAGTTAAAAGTTTTACCATTACTTTTAGTGTCAGTTTTGTCATCAGATCGTTCCGTTTCTTTAATCTTCTGGTATCTACCATTGTTATCTTTATAGAACCTTTGATATTTTCTTGATCTGATTTCCATCTTGTCCATCCTCTTGGCGATCATATCAAATTACTTGAGTAGCTTATCGTAACCTCTTTCTTCTAGTGCTACAGTTAGCGCTGGTTCATCTGTTTTGCACTTCGCTTTGAAGGCGGTCTCTTTCTCTTTCTACGAATTATTTTCATTCTTCTTTCTTGAAGAATGATCCGATCCATGTATCCTTCTGATGTCACATTCGTGAACAGCCAGATGATCAAATAGAGCTTCAACAGACAGATCGTTGAAATCAGCACGTAGTGGCTGCATTGCTGAGTAGATCTCCCAGCTTGGTGGTAATGCTCTGAGAATCTGAGAATTTTGAGATTCTTCTCTCTCTGTGTGTACTTGTTTTTATTAAACGCAGAGACTTCAAGTAACACTTCTATGAATTTATTCTTCATCTGCTCAATGGTTTCTCCAGGTTTTATCTTGAATTCATCAAACTTGTTGCATGCTAAAGATAGTTTGTTCTCGATCATTGCTTCAGAACCTAGACTTAGTTCTCTCAAAGATTCCCACATCTCCTTGGCTGTGTCAAGATCTTGGATCTTAGCCAGATGGACTCCTTTTACTGTACTAGAGATGATTCCTTTTGCAAAGTCATCAAGATTTGCTTCTCTTCTTTCTTTAGATGTGTATTTTCTGGGGTCTTTTAGTACATTCTCCTTGACCACTCCAGTTTCCGTGATACGGTTTGATTCTTCATAAATGACTAATGACCCTTCTTTTATCACTTTCCACATCTGACAGTGATGAGCCTTGAGACACATCTTGATTCTGAAACTCCATTCTCTGTATCCTTGGATTGAGAATTCTTCACATGCTCTGATGACAGAAGATTCCATAATGAAAGATAGTATGCAAGTGAATGAAACAAAGTTTTCCTAGATCTATTCAAGTTGACCACGCAGGATTCATCCTTGTGAAAACAGAAACAATGGTCTTATGAACCACTGCTCTGATACCACTTGTTGGTCCCGAAAGAACAAAGTTTGGTGTATGGGGGGGGGGGGAATACACCAAATGCAAACTTTTCAGTTTACTTGACTAATTACTTAGAGAGATTTAAGCTTTCTGAAAAACAGATCGCTGTTTGTGACAAACTAGATCGATAACCAGATCGATCTCGTTCTGTCCAGGCAGAATCTCTCGTGTGAATAACACTGAGCAGAAATCAAGAGTGATCTTGTTCTCTAGCAAAGCGTTGTGTGCGGAAATAAGGTGGACTTAGTTGGTGCTCTTTGTTTAGAAAACCTTTTGAAATCTTATTCAGAGATTTAGCAGATCGATTAAAAATGCAGTTTGAATGAGTATGCAGATTAGTGAATAAAACAACTAAATTTTAAAATGCAGAAAGTAAATAACAAAGTTATTTACGTGGTTCGTGAAACCCCCTACGTCCACGGTCCAATCCAAACTGGATTAGATATCCACTACTAGGATACTCTTCTTATTTATACTCGCTGAGAACGAGCCACAAGTTTCAAACACAATCTGTTTTGAAACTTATGCACGAATAAGGGTCGTGTCCCTTTACAACTTACAGAAAACTACAGTAACTGGATCTCTTCACATCAATCCACTATAAAACTACTAGCTGGCGAAGATCTCCTTCCTTCTTCTCGATAAGACAGACTTAAATCGAGTTGGTGTGATTTCGATCACGAACGACTTAGATCACGATCTGGTGAATTGAAACCTTCTCGTATCAATGCTTGTAGAGTGAGATGATTTATGAGGACAGTAACAGCTAGATGATCTTAGATGATAGTCTTGTATCCTCTCCAGTCTTTGTTCCAAGCTTTTATAGATGTAGAATTTGAAATTCTAACCGTTAGGCTTGATTGGTATGAAGTGAGAGTGATTTACCAATCAAGGGTAGTGAATCCCTAAATTATCTCCTCTTGCTTTTGGAAAGGTTGACTGAATCTTTAATAAAAATGGAAAGCAGATCGTTGACAGGTACTACTTTCCTTCTACGCGTGTTGATTGATTCTCCTTCCATCTTTGGTAGCACGAAATGATGTGGCAATGAGTTTGGGACTCTTCATCAGTTAATATGGTCAAAGCGTATGATAACCAATTAACTGATAGTTGAACTGATATCATTTGGTTCAATCTTGAACATTGATCTGGTCACACCAGATTGATATTGATCTGGTCAGTGGTCGATCTGGTCCTTCAGAAGGTATGCTCCAAAGTATGGTAGACTCTTTTGAGTGTTCTGGTAATAGTTGATCGAGTGACCATTCTGATGAGTCTTCTGTTTGCTTCAATCTGCTGTCGATCTGGTCCAAGAACTAATAAAAATAGAATGACTTCTATAGGATGAAATCCTTTACATGTTAAGTCATTTTTCTAACCTGGACTAAGATTTATTTTCTATCAGATACACTTTATATTGTAGTGTTCTGGTACATGTAGAACAGATTGAGATCTAACAAGACAGAATAAAATCTAAGTGTGTTTTCGAAAGAACATCATCAAAACCAAATATTGTGGGGTTCCCAACAATAATCTTGAAGTATCATTCTCTTCCAGTCTTGGTTCCAAGCTTTTATAGGTGTAGAATTTTGAAATTATAACCGTTGGTCTTGATTGATTTGATTACCAATCAAGAGATATGAATCCCAGATTTATCTCTTCTTGACTTGTGTGAAAAGGTTGACCAAATCTTTGAATTATGGAAAGCAGATCGTAATTGATACTTCGTTCCTTCTTCGCGCTGTGATTGATTCTCCTTCCAAACTTGATATCTAATTGATACACTTTCCATTTTCGAGAGATTTTCTGATGTGGTATGTTGATTTTGAGATTCTCCTAAGTACATCTAGACATTTTAATCGAATGTTAGATGACTAGGTTGATCTGGTCCTGGCTCACTCCATAGAGCATGATCTGGTTGGGCAGATTGACATCGATCTGGTAAAAGTCAAGCTTTTTCCAAAAATACTCCAAAGCATGGTTGCAATCTCAGTGAATGATTTTTCGACAACCAGATCGAGTGGCCATCGATCAGATGATCTGCTTGCTTTGAATGCTCCTGTTGATCTGGTTCTTCGAACAGAACGTTAGCTAACAAAATGACTTCTATAAGATTTAATCCTTTACATTTCAAGTCATCCACTAATCTGGTCTAAAGTCATGTTCTCTATCAGAATCACTTTATGTTATAGTGATCTGGTACAGGTAGAACAAATTACAGCCTAGCAAACATAATTAAATCTAAGTGTGTTTTGAGAGAACATCATCAAAACTAAATTTTTGTGGGGTTCCCAACAATTAGGAATAAGGGCGTGCCCGAGAGAAGGAAGGATAAGTGCAAAAGTTGGAGGTTGAAGGAGAAGGCCGTTTCCAATGAGGTGGGTGCCAATGCAAATGATGCTCCCTCAATGTCTATGGGCGAATGTGATGGAACCCGTATGAGGGGCTCACTTAACCGCAGGATCCATATATTAATTAATTACATAAACAATTAATTCTTAAAACCACATAAGAGAATATAATGCGGAAAACATAAATTACACCTTCTCCTATGCTAGTCCTCCGCTTGTGCAGAAGCGATTTGAATCGCTAGCAACGATCTGCAATCCACACCGTTTGGATCTACAATCTTGATCTCCACCAAAACCAACCTTAGGAACCTCTATTCTATTACCCTTTCTATCTTCTAGAATATCGTGTGGGCGAATCTATCTAGAAGTCAAGAGAAAAGAAGACTGAAAATACACTGCGTAGAATACTGTGGAATTTTTGAAATTAAGAGAATTAAATCTCTTAATGACTGACCGCCGGTTTCTCTTAGGAGAGAAAAATTATCTCTTCTTATTCTCTATTTTATAGATGTAGTGGGCTAAGATAGGGTTTCCAAGGAGAATGAATTAGATCCCAAATAATAGCAACTATATCCCCTCTTTATTTCTTGCAGTTTACAACAATAATTCAAAATTAATATGGGCTTGGACAAATCCATAATGAGATTAAATTAATTTCCAAGTCTCCTTTTGGGCCTAATTGAATTTAACTAATTGGCTGGCTCAACCTTTAGACTTGAATTAATTAATTTAAATTAAATTGTCCCCCAATTAATTACTCCATGTAAATGCAATAAAGAGCAGTTCTATTATAAATATTTATCCACTCCACTATAGGATAAATATTGAACTCATCTTGATTCATTCGAATTACGGACGTAACCCTTTTGTCATTAATTATTTCCTCGCATTTAAGATTTTCTAAATCTATTAATTAATTGAGTTTGCTGACAACTCACAATTAATTAATACATTTATTCGTGAATGATGCGGTTCAAATCTTTAATATTACCTGTGGAATAAATTCCTAACAGACCGGGTTTCTTATGTAATAAACCTTTCTGAACGCCTCACGCGGATTTAATCAACTTGTGTCACTGAGATACGATTCTGTACGCCTGACAATCGAGTACTTCTGGCTAAGCGGACGACTACTACCCAAAACATCACTATTTAGAGTTACGAAAAACTCGCAAGCGTTGATGAATCAAAGCAGCATATAATCAACTGCCTATACTAATGTCATCATCACAGATTAAGAAATGAATTAATTTATGAGACCTCGTTCTAAGTATCAGCAAGTTAGAACTTATCTCACTGTGAAACCTCTCAATATGTATACGCAAAGCATGTGTATCCTCTTATACATACCGACATCATTCTGCGAGCTAAGGTCAGCTGCATCGAAGTGATATCGCAGCTATTACTGACTAGACTGTGACTTTATATTACAAAGGAGCCGACTGTGTTACCTTTCGCGATCACCGATCCACCACACAGTCTACAGTTGTAATAAATGGACTTATTTGCTATTCAATATATATATAATATATAGGACAAACCAATGATAGAAAAATTTATTCTCATTAAAGTGCAATTGAAAACAGGTTTGATACATCGTCCAAGCATAAAACATGCTTTGAGGTATACAAACCCTAACGGAATGGAGGCGGGGATGCTTCATTTGTGATGGTGATCACCACATGAGAGAATTCCCGAAGCGTGCGAGGTTGAACGTGTTTATGGCCACTGAAAATGAGGAGTGTGACGCTTCCGGGTTTGAAAATTTACGTGTCTCCGACATGCAAGGGCTGGAGAGTGGAACGACCAAGCACTAAAGGAGGAAACTGAGCACGGACGACGAGGGCATCGTCTTGATTCAGTGGGGGTGGTCTGTTGCGCCCCTAAAATGTGGTCTAGTGATGGTGCGGAAGATGGCCGAGGCCGTGTCAAGGCGTGGTGCTGAGACACGACGCGACGCGACGTGGTGCATGGCGTTGCATAGGGGAAATGTGAGTGTTTCCCCATTGTGCCAAGATGATTGGCACAAGGAAGGTGCGTGAGATGCTTCAGAAGCACACGCACCACTTGGTCATGAGTTAGCCGAGATGTGTCCGAGAGGTGTCGAGAGATGGCGCAAGATGGGCGTCGTGTCCTGTCGGGCATGGCGTGTGAGCATGGCGCGAGCCTGTTGCATGGGTGATGCACGAGATAGGGCCGAGACATGGTCAGGTTCCTGCTGAGGCTTGGTGCCGAGGCAAAGTGCCGAGCAGAATGACACAAAGATTTCGCAAAACATGTGCGGGACATGTGTAAGAGATGGTGCGCAAGAAATTGGCCGAGACATGGACCAAGGAGTGGTCGAGACATGGACCAAAACATGTGTAAGACCTGACCAAGATGTGGGTCAAGACACGTGCAGGACGTGGGCCAATACATTGGCCGAGACATGGGCCGAGGCATGACCGAGACATGGACCAAGACATGTGTGGAACGTGGGCCAAGACGTGGTTGAGGTGTGGTGTCGAGACCCGGTGCCGAGCGGAGCGGCACAAGGATGTGTGAGAATGGCGCGTGCCATTGACCGAGACACGGCCGTGAATGGCGCGCAAGGGTGGCGCGCGCCAGTGATAGAGAGATGACCGAGAGTGGCGCCTGCCACTGTCCTAGAGTTTCCTAGAGATGGCACGAGCGCGACACTGGCGTAGCGTGCTCGCGGGCTTGGCACGCGCCATGTGCGGACGGGCGCGCGCAAGTACGATGTGCGGAGCGACGGTTGCGGGAGAGACCAAGTCAAGTCCCGCGTGCACGGAGTGCGGGCAAGCTATTGAGCTAACGAACATCGAGTTTTTGGGATGTTGTTAGATGACATAGTCAAAGTTTCCCCGGATGGCGCCACATGACGTCGAGTTGGAGTTAGGCCCGATAATATTGTAAGCCTAGTGAAGGGAACGTGTTGTCCTTCACAAACTCTATATATATGTTGAGCCCATGAGCTACACGACCCCTTAGGCTCTAGAGGTGAGACACTCTAGAGAGAGAACTTGACGCTTGAGAAGGTAGAGAGAGTGGGTTGATAGTGTGCAAGTCTTGGTTCCTTTTTATGTGATTAAGAAAAAAGTTGGGAGTGAGATATCCTGTAAACTTGAGTGTGTCCCTACGTTTATATTGTCCCGCTGCATATTACAGTAAATTGTAAGTGAGGTTTGGCTCGAGCAATCAATCCATACATGACCATTAGTGCTCGTTAGAGAAGGCTGGTCAAGGTTGAGGCCTTGGCGCTGGCATGAGGGCAAAAAATATGGGATCGCGAGTTACCCATGTGACACCATGCCTGATACGAATTTGTAATAAGTTAATTTACATAGTTATGGTCTAGGTGTTGAAAGGAAGGAAATGGTGTTGTTGGAAATGTATTTAAAATCCAAGGTCATTTAAAAAATATCTTAGTTGTAAATTCTCTTCAATTATATCGGTTAAAATAGCGAATAATTTAGAGAGAAGAGAAAAGGAGAAAAAGATGACTACATGAGAAGCGGCAGAGAGAAAAGAAACTGTAGTGTCTGAAACCCTACATTGTATTATCATATATATAATCTGATCATTTTCACAAAGTCATACATATAATTAATCAATACACAAAATATTCTAATAGTAACGTCCACATAATAATATTATTTATAACACTCCCTTTGGACATTACTGCATGATGTACATACATCATTAAATTCTCACTGAAAAAACCCTATGTGATAAAAATAGTAGAGGAAAAGACTATATATCATACACATATTTATATTCATTAGTTGTTGCCTCATTAAAAACATTCACCAAGAAAAAACCGAATGAGAAAAACTTGGTAATGAAAAAAGAGTACAATAACCTTCTGTTGTACTCTTTTTCCTTAAAGTAGTCTTCAAGGAGTACATTTATGTCTAATTTTCAAACTTATTTCGGAATATTAACTCTTTAGAGATAATAATCTTCCAAATATACACATTCCAATATCATAAATATTTTTCGATAGAGAAAACAAATTACATGACACACAATATATATATATTGTACATATTGCCTCATTAAAAATCTTGACTAAGAAAACCTTATGGGAAAAACATAGTAAGGAAAAAAGAGCACAACCAATTAGTCTCCAAAACATAATTAGATACGAACTTAACATTTTCAAACGCTTGTATGTTCCAATAATACAAAATCTCACATTAAAAAAATTATTGATAAATACACTTTATTATTATTATTATTGTTATTATTATTATTATTATTATTATTATTATTATTATTATTATTATACATCTTTTTATGAAAGAATTTACTTAGTTGATTTTTCAACTATCATAAAAATATAGTAATTTTATTTGATTGAATACATGTTGTGAATTTATTTTTCTTAATCATGAGAATTTCCATGTCCATCAGAGACTCTCATATAGATATTTGTCTTGAGACTTTTGTAAAATATGACATATATTAATTAGATATCTATATATATATGATTACTACCATAAATATTTGATAACATAACTTTTCATTTTCATCAAGAGAATATATGTAATTAATTTAGGATTTTTGTAAAATCTTTAAGTTACCCTCGCCTTATTCATCATCATCACATTAATATAATTTATCTTTCATACAAGCAGTCAATTGTATCCTACAAGAACCACTTGCTTTATTTTTCTATTGTACAAACACTCATATATGTCCTATCGGGACCAAAAATCTTCAATGCATATAGCACAAAGACTTTCATCTATTTAGCGAGATAATTCTACCTCAATTGTTCTTTTCACATTATTTAGTGATTCTGGAACTATTCTATTAACTTTAGCTTTTATATCCAAATAATCAATTCGCAAGCAATTTTTGAGGCAAAATTTGTTTCCGAAAACTATGATACATCTATTGTACTCTCATTATACTAACAAATTTCTATTCAATTTCAATATAAATTTAATCCAGGTTTATTTCATTTCCCAAAATATTTGGATATGGTCGTTCTGTAATCACATTATTATGATTATTTGTTGGTTCCGGGAAGAGTATGTGTGGTGTATGAGGGGGGAGGGGGGGATTACACCACACTACAATTTTTGTGGTTACAATGAGTAGCAAGTTGAGGTATAGTTGTTTTGTCAAGAACAAATCAACTGTGAAAGAGAGCAGGTCAACTCCTCTGTTACAGAGAGAGTGATCTGCTCAAACAATTCTCAACAAAGATAAAGTGATGATCTGTGCTCATGACAGTTGGGTTGTGTTCACAGATCAAGTGCGGAAGATTGCAGGATAGACTTTATATTGTGCAATGGAGACACCAGATCGAGACCTGCTTGGTAACTAAGACTGTATCAGAAACCAACTGGTTATGGCATAAGAGATGAAGCCACCTAAACTTCAAGTCAATCAACAGGATTGCCAAAGAAAAATTAGTGGAAGGACTACCAGATCAAGTGTATGATAAAGATCATATATGTGAGGCCTGTCAAGCTGGGAAGCAGACCAGATCATCTTTTTCAAGCAAAACAGCCCACTCAACATCAAGAATACTGGAGCTTTTACATCTGGATCTGTTTGGACCAGTTAAACCACTAAGCATAAATGGAAGAAAATACACCTTAGTAATCATTGATGATTACTCAAGGTTCACCTGGGTCATCTTCTAGCTAAAGAAGAAAGAAACACTGGTGAAACTACCTGACTTTCTACACAAAATCACCAAACAGAAAGAGATGAGCATAACCTCTATCAGAACAGATCGAGGAACATAATTTCTCAACCAGAAGATTGAAGCATACTGCAACAAGATGGGAATCACTCATCAAACCTCAGCTGCTAGAAACAAAATGGAGTCGTTGAGAGGAGAAACAGATCACTTAAAGAAGCAGCTCGTACTATGCTAAATGCTACCAACCTACCCAAGAAGTTCTGGGCCGAAGCGATCTACACAGCCTGTTATACTCAGAACAGATCATCAATAACCCTCAGACATGGAAAGACTCCTTATGAGATCTGGAACAACAGAAAACCTAAGATCTCTTACCTTCGCACTTTTGGTTGTTTATGTTACATACACAACAATGGGAAATCTCAATTGAGGACTTTTGATAGCAAAACTGACCTGGAATATTCTTAGGATATTCTGATATTAGTAAAGCATATCGAGTCTACAATAAGAATACTCATATTGTGGAGGTAACACCTCATGTTGTTTTTGATGAGTCTATTGTTGAGTACAGGTCACTAGATAGTGAATAGATAGAGAACCAGATGACTACAAGAAAGATGAATGAACTGTTACTTGAAGACATTCTAATCTGGAACTCAAAAAGTGATGAGGAAGAGATTAACACTCCAACTATTGCTGAAGAAATCATACAGCAAGGGGGAACAACTCTATATGATCTGGATAATAACAGATCAACATGCAATGAAACAGTCATTACAGAAAATAGTCAATCTGAAAATCCAAATCTAGGAGAAATTCCAGATGAGAATCCATTCCAACCATACTCTACATCACACCCTGAATTTGAGGAACCAACTAATCAACCTGACCCTGAGATATCTGATGAAGAGATGACCAGGAGAAGGAGATGGATACAAGATCATCCACCAGAACAGATTGTTGGAAACCCATCAGATCGTGTGAAAACCAGAAGAATGCATGGAGAAAGTGCATTGCTAAGTTGCTACCTATCTCGCATTGAACCATCTGATGCTCATGAAGCATTACAAGATGCAGATTGGATAACAGCAATGCAGGAAGAACTCAACGAGTTCAAAAGGAATGAGGTCTGGTATCTCGTGGACAGACCCAAACACCAAGGTGTGATTGGTGTAAAATGGGTGTTCAAAAATAAACGGGATGAGAATGGTGAAGTAGTTAGAAACAAAGCCAGATTAGTAGCTAAAGGCTATAATCAACAAGAAGACATTGATTTTGATGAAACATTTGCACCCGTAGCCAGACTAGAAGCAATAATGCTATTCTTAGCATATGCTGCACACAAAAGGTTCAAGGTATACCAGATGGATGTCAAAAGTGCTTTCCTCAATGGTATCTTTGAAGAAGAAGTCTATGTGGAACAGCCACCTGGATTTGAAAAAGCAGATCCAAATCAGAAAGTATACAGACTGACAAAGGCAGTCTATGGTCTAAAGCAAGCCCCTAGAGCTTGGTATGAGACCTTATCAACTTTTCTACTAGAATCTGGATTTAGAAGAGGATCTGTTGACAAGACCTTGTTTATCATCAAAGTCAAAGAGAACATCCTTCTAGTACAGATCTATGTAGATGATATCATATTTGGATCTCAATCTACCTATCTATGTGAAAAATTTGCTGATCTTATGAAAAATAAGTATCAAATGTCCATGATGGGAGAAATGAGTTTCTTTTTAGGTTTGCAGGTCAAGCAATTACCAGATGGTATCTTCATTAATCAGACAAAGTACATCAACGATCTGCTGACTAAATTTGGGCTCAAAGACAGTAAACCAGCAAAAATCCCAATGCAGAACAATGGGAAAATTGATCCTGATCCAGAGGGAAAATCAGCTAACATCACTCAATACAGGGGAATCATAGGATCATTACTCTACCTAACTGCTAGTCGACCTGACATCACATTTGCAGTAGGAGTATGTGCAAGATATCAAGCAAATCCCAAAGAATCTCACATGGAAGCAGCTAAGAAGATATTAAGATATCTTAAGGGAACAACCCATATAGGATTATGGTATCCATGTGAAGACAACTTTGAGCTAACTGGATACACAGATTCAGACTACGCTGGATGCAAGCTAGACAGAAAGTGAACATCTGGTACATGTCTGTTTTTAGGAAATAAACTAGTTTCTTGGTTCTCAAAGAAACAGACATCTGTTGCTACATCAAATACAGAGGCTGAATATATGGCAGCTGGAAGTTGTTGTGCACAAATACTCTGGTTAAGACAACAGCTCAAAGACTATGAGATCGATGTCAAGGAGATACCTATTTTCTATGTCAGCTCAAGTGTTATAGCAATCACACAAAATCCTGTTTTGCATACCAGATGCAAACATGTAGATGTGAGACATCATTTTATAAGGGATCATGTTGAAAGAAAACATGTACAGATCGAAAAGATACACACTGAGATACAGAGAGCAGATATTCTCACCAAAGCATTACCAGAAGAAAGATTTAAGATGCTTTGTGGTAAATTAGGATTATTAAATCTGGTAGATAGGACCAGATAGTCTTAAAACAGATCATGTAAAATTTTAACTGAGAATTGATACAAGATCATCACATTCTAACAGGGAATTAGAACCAGATTGACATAGTCCAGATTGATAAAGAACAGATCAAGTAAAATTCCAACTGGAAACTGACACCAGATCACTAAGTACATCTTAATGATCAAACAGATCATTAAAATTCCAACCAGGAACTTTTAAAGATCATCACTCTAGATTGATATCCAATTTGGAAAGTGGCATGAACAGATCGATAATGTTGACAACTGTTCATTAATAAAGAGATCGATCTGGACCAGGTGCCTAGCAGCCACGTGGATATTAATTAATATCTTTTATTAATTTATCCCATTACTTGGTTAAGGGGGAAAGTCAACTATATACGGCGACTATATCGATTTAATCATAGCATATATCTAATTTCTGACACAGTATATCAAATTTTTTATTTTTGTGATGATTGATACTATGTTTGGGAACAGTGATCAATGAGATATTTACCAAATCAAGAAAAAGGAAGTACTTTTGACACTGCAAACAGACACGCGCTACTCCACATCCATATGATCAAAAGCGCGTGTATCATACGCATTATAGAGGCGGTAACAGACTGCAAGTCTATACCTTGGAATGGCGGGAAAAGCTGAAAAAGGGAAGGATATTAAATTATATTGTTACCCTACTTATCTCTCTTTCTTTTATATATAATTGATAAGGCGGTTGAACTATCACCCACTCTTCAAACCTTCAACACTTAGCGAAATTTTCTACCTTCCAACTCTCTCTCAATCTTTAGAAAAACTCTCTGCTTTTACCAAAATGGCACCCAAATCTTCTGTATTTCTTGAGCAAGTGAATTTCTTGAAACCCTATATTCATCAAGATCTATTTGCAGTACTCGATACCTTCAGTTTTCATAAACTGAACAAGGCCTTCGACCTTGTTAGAAGCTGCAAAAGTTTAAGATTTATGAGTTTTTCTTTTAACTGCTCTATATCATGTCTGCTATGAAATCTCTCTTACTTGCCTTGAGATTAGCTTTACCTATTTGCATGTATATGTTCATCGTACTGTGTTATAGAACCTTATATTCTGTACATTCGGTAAACTGCTATTGAGCACTCATACTTCATTGATGGAAGGATAGTGCTCACATATACATTGTTTAACTTTTGTTGTAGGATTTCACAACATCATCACCACTCATCCTGTCCACTTCTTGCCCAAAGAAGTAGCTTCATTTTATCTCTCATGGCAGGGAGAGAAGGGTGGAAACGAAGCAACCATCCGGGTTAGCAAGGGTAGCACCATCAGCAACACCACTTACAACGTTCTAAACATTATTGACAATGTTTACAAGATGAAGGACGAAGGTCTCAGTCTGGGTGACATCAGTGAAGCCTAACTCCAGGAAGCAGTTGAGATGGTAATGATGGTGCCTATTCGCTACGTGAACAAGATGTTCAACAGAGCCCTACTCGCACCCGAGTTCAAGATAGTCTTCGAATTCGTCCAGCGAATCTTCTTGAACCATAATGGGTCTTCTGACCAAGTCACTCCCAAAAAATTCAAGATTCTGGCTGCCATCGTACTTAATTTGCCAGTGAATTGGAGCAAAATCCTATTCGATCTCTTGGCAAAGGAGGCCAAGATGATCACTTTTGTGAAGGGAGCGAGCCCTGGGATAGAAGTGAAAAGGAGCAGTCTGAGACACTCCAAAAAAATAAGCTACATGCTGGAGTCCATTTTCAGCCAGCACAAATGGGACTCTGGTGTGGAATTCAATGATCGATTGAGATTCCCAAAGGATCAGCACCAGATTGAAATGTCAATGGAAATTTCTACAAATTTGATTGCAAGGGTTACAGACTCTGTATTTTTCAACAACCTGATGGAGATGGGCAATTCAAACCCAATCTGGGTTCCTCCATCAGCCCCTGCAGAAAAATCCACCAGAACCAAAGTTACAAAAGAGAAACCAACAGAAAGGACCCCCACCAAGAGGGTTACCAGAAGAGCAAGCTCGGTTGACACAGACACATCCACTATAGCTCAGCCACCCAAACCTAAAAGAAGACGACTACACAAACTTGCTGAAGAAGCCCGGGTTATGGAACCTGCTGTTGAAACTGTCATCCCTCAACCAGAGACTGAGGAAGAAGAACTTTTAGTGGCTGGACCACCAGAGGACGTGGCTCCCATATCATCCTTGGACCCAGGCTAGGTCAAGGACTCCTCGATAGCCCATACTACAAGTCCATCATCTGCAGAACACCAAGAGTAGATCGATGAGGAAGTCGAAGGAGCAAACGACTCTACTGATGAGGAGGAAGAACTGAAGAAGGCAGAAACTGTTGTAAAAATGCTTGAAACAGAAGCAGATCACTCTGTCCTCAGGACATTTCTAGGGGTATATACAGCTGACACCATAAACATATGAAGCAGCCAGATGGCTCAAGTTCCTTTTGCTCGTAAAAGACAAAGAATTCTATGTCCTGGATGCTCCTCTCAGAACCAGATCAATACACGCTCTACAGATTGAAGAGGCCACCTTGCTCAACATCTTCACTGCATCTTCTATTGCTGAGCTAAGGGAGACCTACAAACCAGACATCCTAGGCATGTCTAAATATGAAGCAAACGAGCTCCAGATCGACCTCAGATCTGAATATGAAAAGGTAAATATGCTAGAATTCTTTGAGAGCATTGAAGAAGGAGTAGTTGAGGAAGTAGGAGCTGAAGCTGAACAATCTGATGCTCACCAACAGGGTGCAGCAACAACAGAACAAGAATCAGATCAGCACATGGCTGATGCTGGAGAGCAGGTCGTGGAGACCACTGCACAGGCTGAGGGGGAACCAGCCAAGACAAGTAAGGCTCCCATTGCAGTGGTTAGCCAGCCACAAGAAGAACATGAACCAGCTGGACAGAGGGTGGGAGGTATACAAACACGATGGAGGATTTTGTGGAGATGACAACTTTGGAGGACATATTGATGACTCAGCATCAATCATTGTCTAATGCACAAGTAAAAGATCTCATCTCTCACAAAGTTGATCAGTACATGTAGGCCACTCGCATTCTCACAGAGTTCAACAACCATCTGAAAACTCATGTTGACCAGGTTGACTCTGATTTGAGAAGAGTGTGCAGGATAAAAATCGAGGAGCTAAGCAAAAAAATGGATGCTGATCGAGCTGCTGCAGAGGAGAGAAAGGCTCAGATCGATCAGACTCTTGGAACAATGCAACTCAAGGTCAATGAAATGTACAAAATTATTGCTGATTTTGCAAAGAAAGAAGAAGACATGGTTCATGCCGTTGTCAAAGAACAAACTGATGGAATAGCTGCTGATGTGATCAAAGAAGCCAATGCTGAAACCAGAGCCATGTTTAGAAGGTTTGAGACAAATGGCAAGAATTTTGTGGAGAGGAAGTTGAGTGACCTGCCCAACCAAGGCAATGATTAAGTCATTTTTTGATGAAATTGGGATTATCAAAGAAGACCAAGAATGCTACAAAGCTGATCTGCTTAAAGCCAAAACCTCCCTACAAAAGCAGATTGACGATTCTAATCTCAACATCACCTCACTGCTTACACAATAGGTCGATTCAGACAAGGAAATCAAAGAGATGAAAGAAGAGATCACATCCCTAAGGGCACTCATCAATATGTATGTTGATGATGTTGAAAAGGGGGAAGGATCCAGGAAAGGGCAGAAAACAGTGGTTGAGAAAGGGAAAGAGATGATTGTGAAGGGGAAGTTGCAATCTGGTGCAATGGATGAAGTGCAAAAGGCTCAACCTGAGCAGCAGATAACACCCGAACTCTCCAGCCCAACACAGAAAGTATCCAGATCATCCTCGAGCAAATCCAGTCAACCCCTGAAAAGACAGAAACGATATGGATTCGGTTGGTCCTCCTCTGCTCCCATCAGAACAACAAAGACTAACGAAGGAGAGACCAACTGGGTTCCAGAAAACTTAAAAGAAGGATGGGAAGGACTTCGCTATGGCTTCATAATGTGCCGTTACTTTCTCAAAGAGCCAGCATACAGCGAGGGGACACCTAATGAGGCATTTCAACTCTATCTGGACCTGAATGATGCGAGAGATCTGGTAGAAGGAATAAGAGAGGCTGCAGCAAAGGCAAAAATTCAAATTACTGCCCCGGAGAGGGAGTTCAGAACTTGCCCCACCATACCAGGCACTGATCTCCCAGATAAAACTTTTCTGCTCACCTTCATAAACCAACTGGCAGAGAACAGGGGATACAAGATTGACTCTGAAGACCCAGATTACATAAGGATAAGAGAGGGAGTATATGAGAGCGTATAACTCATATCTGACGAAACCAGGGCGAAGATGAAAAAGCAACAGGAGAATAGAAGGAAGAGCAGATAGCTATTTACTGTCACATCTTTACTATCTGTAATTCCACCTTTTGATGTATTATGAATTACTCTTGCCTCTTTTCTATGAAATCCATTTGAGTGTCTGATGACAACTACTTATTGTCCAGAACACATATACAAACTGTCTTAATCGTTATAACCTAATAACGAAAACTTAATCATCTGGTCGTCAAACAAGATCACTCTTAAAAGAGTTCTTAGGACATATTTGTAAAGTGTGGTTTCAACATCATAAAAAAGGGGGAAACTTTTGGGAACCCTTAAAGTATTTTTAGTTTTGATGATGTTCTCACGAAACACACTTAGCTTTTCTTTAGTTAGAATGTTCTTCGTGTAAAGCAGATCACTACATTTAAAGTGAATTCTGCTTTAGAACAGATTAGGAGAAGACTTAGAATGTAAAGGAATCATTCCTATAGAAGTCATTCTCATAATAGTATAGGATGAAGATCAAGAATTTTCAAGAAGGAGAAATCGATCTGCTGATCTGCTGCCCACCAGATCACTAACCAGATCGATGCACACTAGGGGTGAGCATTCGGATTTCGGTTCGGATTTTGGCCCGATCCGAACTAATCCGAAAATCCGAATTTAAGCCAAAATCCGATCCGATCCGAATCCGAATCCGAAAATGAAAAAATCACATAAAATCCGATCCGATCCGAAAAATCCGAAATCTCAAAAAAAAATTCAAAAACTGAAAATCCGAACATAAAATCCGAAAATCTAGAACAATTTTTTTAACGCCTAAAAATCCGAATATTAACAAAAATGAAGCAACTTAATCGATCAAACAAGCACAATTCCACAAAGTTATATAGCAACATAATTATCAAATTCTAAGTTCCAACTACCAAATCATTCATTACAATCAATATATTTAGTAATAAGAATATATATATTGGTAGGGTTAGAAAATTTTAAGTAATTGTTATATTATTATAATTAATAATAAGAATATATATATATATATATATGAATATATTTCGGATATCGGATTAGTTCGGATTTAAATTTATCCGATCCAATCCGATCCGAAAATCCAAAATTTTCGGAAAAACCGATCCAATCCGATCTGTAGATCTGAAAAATCCGAACCAAATTAGAAATTTCGGTTTGGTTCGGTTCGGATATTCGGATTTCGGGTATTTTGCTCACCCCTAATGCACACAGCTGAAGACCAGATCGATAGAGTCATCAAAACACCAGATGGATATCATCCTACTCATCATACTCTCTTGCCACGTCAAGATTGAAGCCCATCCAACATGGATTGGGAAGAGAATCTTCGATTGATACAAAGAAGGAAAGAAGCCGTTAGCAATCTGCTTTCCATACTTTGAAGATTGAGTCAACGTTCTCTACATGGCAAGAACAGATATGATGGATATCACTGATTGGCAATCTACAATCAATCTCACGCCAATCAACAACGGCTAGAATTTTAAATTCAATGCCTATATATTTGAAGTTCAAGATATGGAGAAATATGTGAATACGCACGCGAGCTACATTGTCAACATACTCTCAAGAACTCTCTGAACCAGACTAAGAGCTTCAAGCAACTTGTGATTCTATATCACACCAACCACACCTCGATTCAAGTCTGTCTTATCGAGAGGAAGCAGATTACCTTGCTAGCTAGTAGATATCTAGTGGTAACGTAGAGGTAATCTATTGTAAAGGGACACGACCCTTACTTCGTGCATAAGTATCTCTCTAGCTTTGATTGATTCTTGTGACTCATTCTCCTCGAGTATAAAGAAGCAGAGTATCCTAGTAGTGGATAATATGGTCTAGTTTTGACCAGATTGTGGATGTAGGGATTTCCCGAACCACGTTAAACAACCGTGTTCTTTATATTTCTGCATATTTACTTTCAGTTGTTTATTATTCTCACCATCTGTACTATCATATAATCTGCATCTCAATCAATCTGCTTGACGATCTGATTATCTCTTAAGGTTTTCTTAATAAGAGCACTCATTAAATCCACCATATTTCCGCACTCACAATACTCAGAAAGTAATAAGATCACTCTTATTATTGACTAAGTGTTTACACTAGAGAGCAATCTGTTTGGACTAATCTGGTAATGATCTGAGTATCAATCTGGTTAGTCATCTGCCGAGCAATTTCTTAAATAAGAATAGCTTGAACTCTCTAATAATTTATCAGGTAAACTGAAAAGTTTGTATTTGGTGTATTCCCCCCCCCCCCCCATACACCAAACCTTGCTCTTTCGGGACCAACAGATGTTGAGGATCCAAACTATATAAGAGTCAGAGAAGGAGTTTATGAAAGTGTGCAACTAATATCAGATGAAACTAGAGCCAAAATGAAGAAGCAACAGGAGGAAAGGAGGAAGAGCAGATAGACACCTATTTTCACATCTTTTACTATCTCCAATTCCTGTTTTTGATAAACTGTAAATCTTATTTTGCCTCTTATCTATGAAATCGTTTGAGTTTCTGATGACAAAGACTTATTGTCCAGAACACCTATAAACTGCTACTAATCGTTATAACTCAAATAACGAAAACTAATCAATTTGGTCATCAAACCAGATCACTCTTAATGAGCTATTAGGATGTAATTGTAAAGTATGGTTTCAACATCATCAAAAAGGGGGAAATTGTTGGGAACCCTAAAGTAATTTTGGTTTTGATGATGATCTTTCGAAACACACTTAGTCCTTTTTAGAGCTAAACTGTTCTACGTGTCAACAGATCACTACATATAAAGTGAAATCTAATAGAGAACAGATTAGGAGATGACTTAACATGTAAAGAAATTACTCCTATAGAAGTCATTTCTATGATAGTATAGGAAGGAGGCCAAGATTTCTCGCCAAGAAGAAATCGATCTGTTGTGACAGACAGCAACCAGATCACAGACCAGATCGATGATCACAACGTATCACCAGATCGATAGAGTCATCAAACCACCAGATGACATCATCCTACACATCATATTCTCTTGCCACGTCAAGGTTGAAGTCCATCCAATAGGGTTTGGAAAGAGAATGCACGATTGACACAAGAAAGGAAAGTAACAGTTAGCGATCTGCTTTCCATACTTAGATGATTGAGTCAGCGTTTTTACAAGGCAAGAACAGATATGATGGATACCAGTAATTGGCAATCTACAATCAATCTCACGCCAATCAACAACGGCTATAATTTTAAATTCAAAGGCCTATATAGTTGAAGTTCAAGGTCTGGAGAAGGGGTGCGCGCTACATCTACAATCTACTCTCAAGCAATCATTCTTTGAACCAGACTAAGAGTTTCAAACAAACTCGTGATTCTACATCACACCAACCCAGCCTCGATTCAAGTCTGTCTTATCGAGAGAAAGGAGATCACCCTGCTAGCTAGTAGACTTCTAGTGGTAGCGTAAAGGTAATCTGTTGTAAAGGGACACGACCCTTACTTCGTGCATAAGTATCATTCTAGCTTTGATTGGTACTTGTGACTCGTTCTCCATGAGTATAAAGAAGAAGAGTATCCTAGTAGTAGATAATCTGCTCTAGTTTTTGATCAGATCGTGGACGTAGGGATTTCCTGAACCACATTAAACAATTGTGTCATTTATCTTTCTGCATTTTTATTTTCAGTTGTTTATTATTCTAACTCCCTACACTACCATATAGTCTGCATCTCTAATCAATCTGGTTAATCTTTAAGGTTTTCTTTATAAGAGCACTCACTAAATCCACCATATTTCCACACACACAATACTTAGAAAATAATAAGATCACTCTTATTATTATCTAAGTGTCTTCACTAGAGAGCAATCTATTTGGACTGACCTGGTATCGATCTGCTGATTAATCTGGTTAGTCATCTGCCGAGCAATTTCTTATTTAAGAATAGCTTGAACTCTCTAATAAACAACCAAGTAAACTGAAAAGTTTGTTTTTGGGGTTTTCCCCCCCCCCCCCCCCCATACACCAAACCTTGCTCTTTCGGAACCAACATCTGGTAATCATTCGACTAGCTTCTCTCTTGCAATCTTATTGATTGTCTTGAAATTGAGATGACTTAGTCGTTTATGCCATAGCCAACTTGTTTCTGATACTGTCTTAGTGACCAGACATATCTCAGTCTTGTTATTCCACTGCAAAATATATAATCTGTCCTGCAATTTTCCGGTAAGAAGAGTCTCATCTCCTTCCTTGCTTTTCACAAAACAGTTGTTATCATCAAATATAATTTGGTTTCCATTAGCACATAATTGTCTAACTGAGGACAGATTATGACTAAGACCCTCGACATATGATACATTTGAGATTGTGGTATTGCCAATAATTATATTACCATATTCTCTGGTGTAGCCTTTTGAGTTACATCCAAAGGTTACATGTGGTCCTTCTCTTTCCACATAGTCTGATAGAGCATTCTTATCACATGTCATGTTTTTTGAACATCCACTATCAATAATCCAGATTGTTCCCTTTGCTATTTTACTCCTTCTTGCAGTTCTTCGATCCTGCAATTAATAAATTTTAGCTACCCTTTCAACAAGTGGGTGCTTGGTTAGTAGCAAATGTTCCCTTGGGGATCCAGATAAACTTAGTGTCAGGAACACATATATAGCATGTAATTCTTCTTCCAATATCATATGTTCTGGTTATGGCTTTGTAGATATAAGGATGATTTCTCTCAATGTTGTCCCAATTGATCTTCTTCTTGTTGGTTGAGGAGATTTTGAGAGGTGTCTTCTACTTCTGATTTTTATTTGTCTTCTCAAAGTGAGCATATTGATCTTTCTTCTGATAGTATCTGTTATCTCTTGTTTCCTTCATCATCAATTTCTGGGGTTGATTTTTCTTCTTGAGATCCTTGACTTGATCTGGTATGTTCTTCCTTTCAGCAACAAACCGAGTCTCACTGGAATTTCCGTTGTATCCTAGACCAGCTCTCCCCTTCTAATGCATGTCAATGATCATTTCAGCTCGTTCTTGACTTTTGTTGATTTTGCTCATATTCTCCATGTTTTTCTTCAATTTCTCTTCTAATACATCCTTTCTGTGGATCACGTCTTTCACCTTGGAATTGAGTGAATATATTTCTGCATCTTTTGTCTTGATCTGTTCTCCGAGACCATTTATTTGTGCAGAGAACTTAATGTTTGCTTCACTCAAGAACTTCACGGTGTCATTCAGCTTGTCATTTTCCTTTATGACTTCAAAAAATAACTTCTTTATGCTGGTGTAGCTTTTGAACATCTCATTAATTTCATCTCATGTCACTTCTGGTTCATCTTCATTTCCTGAATCATACACAGATTTATTTAAAGATAGAGAAACATGAGAGTTTACCTCATTCTGGTCGAGTCCATTATCTAGACCCATGTAGCATTCATCCCATTCTTCATCTGTTTCTTCTGCATCGAATGCTTCATCATCTTCTGATGAACTGTCTGTTAGATGACTTGAGCTGCTAGAGTCTTCTTCTGCTATCATGGCCTTGCGTTGAGCTCTGAGTTTACGATCTCTTTTAGCTCGTAGCTCTTCTCTTTGACTTTTAGACAAGTCTGGACAATCTGTCTTGAAGTGACCTGTTCTCCCACATCCATAACAAGTATAGTCTGTAGAATTAGTAGTTTTACCATTACTTCTACTTTCTGCTTTGTCGTCAGATCATTCTGCATCTTTGTGCTTCTGGTATCTGCTTTTGTTATCTTTGTAGAACCTTCGATACTTTCTTGATCTGATTTCCATCTTGTCCATCCTCTTGGCAATCATGGAAAATTCTTTGAGCAGTTTATCATAGCCTCCTTCTTCTGGTGTGGCAGATGATTCTGATTCATCTGTTTTGCACTTCGCTTTGAAGGCAATCTCTTTCTCTTTCTTTGAGTTGTTTTCGTTCTTCTTGCTGGAGGAATGATCTGATCCATATATCCTTCTGATGTCACATTCGTAAACAGCTAGATGATCAAATAGAGCTTTCACGGACAGATCGTTAAAATCAGCACGTAGTGGTTGCATAGCTGAATAAATCTCCCAGCTTGGTGGTAATGCTCTGAGAATCTTAAGATTCTTCTCTCTCTGTGTGTACTTGTTTTTATTGAAGGCAGAAACTTCAAGTAACACTTCTATGAACCTGTTCTTCATCTGCTCGATGGTTTCTCCAGGTTTCATCTTGAATTCATCGAACTTGTTACACGCTAGAGATAGCTTGTTTTCAATCATTGCTTCAGAACCTAGACTTAGTTCTCTCAAGGCTTCCCACATCTCTTTGGTTGTATCAAGATCTTGGATCTTGGCTAGATGGACTCCTTTCACTGTGGTGGAAATGATTCCTTTGTCAAAATCTTCAAGATTTGCTTCTCTTCTCTCTTCAGATGTGTACTTTCAGGGGTCTTTTAG
The DNA here is from genome assembly GCA_026898415.1 of Leonotis leonurus. Classification (NCBI taxonomy): domain Eukaryota; kingdom Viridiplantae; phylum Streptophyta; class Magnoliopsida; order Lamiales; family Lamiaceae; genus Leonotis; species Leonotis leonurus. The sequence goes on from JAPKLX010000308.1 coordinate 111,912, forward strand.
TACATCTTCCTTGACCACTCCAGTTTCAGTGATACGGGTTATTTCTTCAGAAATAACTAATGGCTCTTCTTCAATCACTTTCCACATCAAGCAGTGATGAGCTTTGAGGCACATCTTGATTCTGAAACTCCATTCTCTATATCCTTGGATGGAGAATTCTTCACATGCCCTGATAACAGATGATTCCATAATGACAGATATGATGCAAGTGAATGAAAAGAGGTTTTCTAGATCTATTCAAGTTGACCACGCAGATTTCACTCTTGTGAAAACAGAAACAATGGTCTTATGAACCACTGCTCTGATACTACTTGTTGGTCCCGAAAGAGCAAGGTTTGGTGTATGGGGGGAGGGGGAATACACCAAACCCAAACCTTTCTGGTTACTTGACTAATTGGATACGAGAGATTTAAGCTTTCTGTAAAACAGATCGCTATAAGTGACAAACCAGATCGATCTCGTTCTGTGCAGACAGAATCTCTCGAGTGAATAACACTAGGCAGAGATCAAGAGAGATCTTGTTCTCTAGCAGAGCGTTGTGTGTGGAATAATGGTGGACTTAGTCAGTGCTCTTTGTTTAGAAAACCTTTTCAAAACTTAACCAAATATTAAACAGATTGATTAAGAATGCTGTTTTGGATGAGAGTGTATGTTAGTGAATAAAACAACTGGAATATAAAGTGCAGAAAGTAAATGGCACAGTTATTTTTACGTGGTTCAGAAAACCCCCTACCTCCGCTGTCTAATCCAAACTGGATTAGATATCCACTACTAGGATACTCTTCTTATTTATACTCGCTGAGAACGAGCCACAAGTTTCAAACACAACCTGGTCAAAATTTATGCACGAATAAGGGTCGTGTCCCTTTACAACTTACAGAAAACTACTGTAACTGGATCTCTTCACGTTAATCCACTAAAAAACTACTAGCTAGCAAGGATCTCCTTCTTTCTTTCTCGATAAGATAGACTTGAATCGAGGTGTGATTGCGATCACGAATGATTCGGAACCGATCTGGTAAGTAGAAATCTTCTCTCAGTAAATGCTTCGATGGTTGAGATGATTTCTGGGCAGAGTAACAGCTTGTCGATTGTAGATGATCTTCTTATATGTGTGTCACGTGTATTATGCCAGTCTTTGTTCCGAGCTTTTATAGGTGTAGAATTTTGAAATTCTAACCGTTGAGCTTGATTGGTTTGAAATTAATGTGATTTCACCAATCAAGGATAGTGAATCCCTAATTTGTCTCTTCTTGTCTTCTAAAGGGTTTGACAGAATCTTCTAAGTATGGTAAACAGATCGTTTGACAGATACTGATTTCCTTCTTCTTGTCTTGATTGATTCTCTTTCTTCTATGATACGAATGGCGTAGGTTAGTTTTTGAGATTCACCAACAATTAGTCAATATCATCTAGTTTCAGCATTTGAATGTCGATCTGGTAGTAGGCGTTCTAGTCAAAGTCGATCTAGTCAAGGTGGATCTGGTCGAGCATAAGATGACATCGATCTGGTCATAGTTGATCTTGTGGAACACAATCTGGTTGAAGTTGATCTGGTCCAACACGATCTGGTTGAAATTGATCTGGTCCAACACGATCTGGTTGAAGTTGTTCTGGTCCAACACGATCTGGTTGAAGTTAATCTGGTCCAACATGATCTGGTTGAAGTTGTTCTGGTCCAACACGATCTGGTTGAAGTTGATCTGGTCCAACATGATCTGGTTGAAGTTGATCTGGTCCAACACGATCTGGTTGAAGTTGATCTGGTCCAACATGATCTGGTTCAACAGAATTTTACTTCGAGATGAGTTGATTCTCCTGAGTGTTCTGGTGAGAACAGATGGTTATCCTGATGAGTCTTGTTTTAACGTTCTGGTCCTATTGACTAACAGAAGACAGAATGACTTTTATAGGATAAAGTCCTTCACAAAATACAAGACATTTCGAAGATAGAACAGGGATCAGTTCTCCTATCAGATACACTTTATATATTAGTGTTCTGTTACAATTAGAGCAGATCGAGGTAACACAGAACATAGATAAGTCTAAGTGTGTTTTCGAGAGATCATCAAAACTTAATTTTATTTGTGGGGTTCCCAACAATTGCATCATCTGACTCAGGTATAGAATTGTAGAAATCCATCTTCTCCTTGTGAAATGACTTCAGGTCAACTTTCAACTTCCTTGCTTCTTGCTTGGCAATCCCCAATACCATTTCGTGATATGTCTCCCTGATCTCTACTATCGAAGACACATCAAAAATGTTTTGAAGTGTGGTCTCCTCAATCTCAAACTCCTCCATAGATTTGAGGATAAACAAAGCATCCAGTACGTAAATCTCGTTGTCTTTGATCAGCAGTTAAGTCTTTATACGTCGAGCTGCGGCATAACTCTCGAGAGTTAGCTCGATTCTAGTACTTTGGTGTGTATCTTCTCGATCTACACAATCTTCCTTTTCACATGTTCTCTTATGAATTAGTGTCTCACATCCACATGGTTACACCTTGTATGTAAGACCAAATTCTTTGTAATCGTGATAGCACTCAAGATGTTACGGAATATCGGTATTTCCTTCACATTGATCTCATAATCCTTGAGTTGTTGTTTGATCCATAGTATCTGAGCACAAAAGCTTCCAGCTGCCATGTATTCAGCTTCAGTGGTTGATGTAGCTACGAAGGTTTGCTTCTTTGAGAACCAAGAAATCAGCTTGTTTCCAAGAAATTGACAGGTTCCTGAAGTAGACTTCCTATCTAGCTTATATCCTGCATAATCAGAATCTGAATAACCAGTTAGCTCAAAATTATCATCGCATGGATACCATAATCCTATGTGAGATGTTCCTTTGAGATAGCGAAGTATCTTCTATGCTGCTTCCATGTGAGATTCTTTGGGTTTGGCCTGGTATCTTGCACAAACTCCAACTGCAAAAGGAATGTCAGGTCAACTAGCAGTTATATATAAAAGTGAGCCTATGATACCCCTGTATTGACTAATATTGGCAGGTTTGCCCTCTGGATCTGGATTAATCTTTCCATTAGTCTGCATTGGGATCTTGATAGGTTTGCAATCTTTGATTCCAAACTTGGTGATCAAATTATGGATGTACTTCGCTTGATTTATGAATATACCATCAGATAGTTTCTTAACTTGAAATCATGAAAAGAAATTCATCTCGCCCATCATGGAAATTTGGTATTTATTTTTCATCAGATCAACAAATTTATCAAATAAATAAGTGGATTGTGATCCAAAAATAATATAATCTATGTAAATTTGCACTAAAAGGATATGCTCCTTGACTTTGATTATGAATAACGTTTTGTAAACTGAGTCTCGTCGAAAACCAACTCAAGTAAGAATGTTGATAATGTCTTGTACCAAGCTCTTGGAACTTGCTTCAATCCGTAGACTGCTTTTGCCGATCTGTAGACTTTCTCTTCTGGATCTCCTTCTTCAAATCCAAGTGGCTGCTCTACATATACTTCTTCTTCCAGAATACCATTTAGGAATGCGCTCTTGACATCCATCTGATAATACTTTGAATCATTTGTATGATGCATATGCCAAGAATAATCTAATAGCTTCCAATATGGCGACTAGGGCGAATGTTTCATCGAAATCTATACCCTTTGTTAATTGTATCATTTGGCAAGTAGTCTGGCTTTATTCCTTACTACTTCTCTGTTCTCATTTTGTTTGTTTTTGAATACTCATTTAACACCTATTACTCCTTGGTGTTTAGGATGACCTACGAGATACCATACTTGATTTCTCTTGAATTCGTTGAGCTCCTCTTGAATAGCTACTATCCAATCTGCATCTTGTAGTGCTTCATATGCGTCGGCTGGTTCAACATGAGATAGGTAGCAACTTAGTAAAGTGCTCTCTCCATGCATTCTTCTGGTCTTCACGCGGTCTGTGAGGTTCCCAACAATTTGCTTTAGTGGATGATCTTGAATCCATATTCTTTGCCTAGACATCTCCTCTTTTGATATCTCAAGTTTTGGTTCATCTGTTGGTTCCTCAAACTCTGGGTGTGCTGATGAAGTTTCTTGGAATGGGTTCTCCATTTCAATCTCCAGGTTGGTATTCGAACTGTTATCAATCTTTTTGGATTCATCAAGTTGATTATGAGCAGGTTCACTATTTCCAGATTGGTCTGGTCTGTTCTAATCAGTTTCACTGTGAGTTATTCCCCTTTGCTGTGTGATGATCTCAGCCAAAGGTTAAACATCAGTTTCTTCATCTCTAAGTGGATTCCAGATCATAACATCTTTGAGTAATAAATTTCTCGAGCTTCTAGTAGTCATCTGATTATGAGCATTTTTTTCACCTGTTTCCCTATATTTAAGAATAGATTCGTCAAAAATAATATGAGGTGTTACATCCACAACAAGAGTCTTCATATTGTAAACTCTATAAGTTTTGCAAATATCATAATATCCCAAGAATATTTCAGGGTCTGCTTTGCTATCAAAGGTTTTCAATTGGGATTTCCCATTATTGTGAATGTAACACGTACACCCAAAAGCACGAAAATACTTAATCATTGGTTTTTGGTTGTTTCGTATCTCATATGGAGTCTTTCCATGTCTAAGAATGATAACTGATCTATTCTGAGTGTAACAAGCGGTGTTGATTGCCTCTGCCCAAAATTTCTTTGGTATGTTGATCTCGTTTAACAGTTTAACATGGTGTGTGCTGCTTCTTTTAACCGTCTATTTCGTCTTTCTACTACTCCATTTTGTTGCAGTGTCCTTGAAGATGAAGTTTGATGTGTAATACTCATCTTGTTGCAGTATTCTTCGATCTTTTCATTTAGAAACTCAGTACCACGATCTGTTTTGATGAACACAATGGTGGTCTCCTTTTGTTGAGGGATCTTGTTGAAGAAATCACGTAGCTTCTCCAACGTTTCCTTTTTCTTAAACAAAAAGGTAACCCAAGTTAATCTAGAATAATCATCAATAATAACTAAAGTATACTTTCTACCGTTAATACTTAATGGCGTTACTAGGCCAAATAAGTATAAATGTCGATGTTCGAGTTTCCTGTTTGATGAATGAGCTGCTTTGTTAGAGAAAGATGACTTGGTCTGGTTTCCAGCTTGGCAAGCTTCACAAATGTGATCTTTGTTGTATACTTGGTCTGGTAATCCTTCGACTATTTTTTCTCTTGCGATCTTATTGATAGACTTGAAATTCAGATGGTTAAGTCACTTGTGCCATAACCAGCTCGTTTCTGAGATTGATTTTAGTGACTAAACATGTCTCGATCTGGTTTGTCCATTGAATAATATACAATTTGTCCTGTAGTTTACCGGTAAGAAGAGTTTCATCTTCTTCCTTATTCTTCACAAAACAATTGTTAGCATCAAAGATAAGCTAGTTGCCATTAGAACAAAATTGACTGACAAAAAATAGATTATGACTAAAACCCTCAACATAAGATACATTAGTAATGGTGGTCTTCCCAAACTTAATATTACCATATTCTCTGGTATAACATTTTGAGTTACAACCAAAGGTTACCTGTGGACCTTGTTTTTCAACATAATCAGATAGCAGGTTCTTGTCACACGTCATATACTTTGAGTATCCGCTATCAATTATCCAAACTAAACCTCTTGCTACTTGAGTCCTTCTTGAAGTTCTTTCATCCTGCAATTACATGGACTTAGCGACCCTTTCAATGCTTGGGCGCTTGGTTAGTATCAAATGTTCCTTTTGGAACCTAAATCAGATTGGTATTAAGAACACAAATAAACAAGTAATATGTCTCCCTGAGTAATCTGTTCTTGAGATGGCTTTGTAGACAGATGGATGATTCCTTTCTATGTTGTCCATGTTGATCTTCTGTTTTCTCGTTGATGGTGTCCTCGTAGGAGCCTTCTATTTTTGGTTCCTATCTGATTCGGCATAGCGTGCAGGTGTGCCTTTGACTTGGTAGTACCGGTTGTTTCCTACTTGTTTCACCATCATCTTCTGTGGGTGATTCTTCCTGTTTTGTAGTTCGAAAACTTGATCTGGTATCTTTTGACTTTCAATTACAAATTTGGTTATGCCTGATCCTCCAGTATAGCCTAAACCAGTAGTCGATCTGGCTTTATTCTGCATTTCCACAATCAGGCCAACTCGTTCGCTGCTCTTGTTGATCTTACTCATGTTCTCTCTTGTCTTTTGTTGTTTCTCCTCAACTACTTCGTTTGTGGCGATCAAATCTTTGAACCTATGAAATGAGTGAGTAGATCTCCTTCTCTTTTGTTTTAACATGTTCTTGGAGATCCATTCCTTTGGTAGAGAGCATTGTGTTGGCTTCACTTAGTATCTTTACGGTCTCATTTAGCTTGTCATTCTCCTTGATTACATCTTGGAATAGTTTCTTCAATTTTTTGTAATTTTTGAGCATTTCATTGATCTCTTCCCAAGAGACATCAGCTTCATCTTCATCACAAGAATCGTACACAGGTTTGTTAGATAACATAGAAAAATGTGAATTTACCTTATTCTGGTCGAGACCATTGTCAATTCCCATGTAATACTCATCCCAATCATCATCTTGATCTTGTGCGAAGAATGCTTCATCATTCTCTGATGAACTATCTGAAAAATGACTCGAGCTTGAATCTTCCTCAGCTAGCATAGCTTTGCGTTGAGCCTTGAGTTTGCAATCTCTTTTTGCTCTTTGTTCCTCTCTTTGACTTTTGGATAAGTCAGGGCAATCGGTCTTGAAGTGACCTGTTTTGCCACAACCATAAAAAGTATCATCAGTAGAATTAGAAGATTTATTGGAACTCTTTACCTGAGGTTTGCTCTCAGATCGATCTTGGTCTCTACTTTTTTGGTAACGATTTTTCTGGTTTTCCTTTGTAGAACCTCCGATATTTCCTCAATCTGGTCTACAATTTCTCTAATCTCTTTGCAATCATAGAAAATTCCTTAAGCAGTTTGTCTTTTGAATTTTCTTCCTCTACAACAGGTGCAACTGATTCATCAGTTGGAATCTTGGCTTTGAAAGCTACCTCATTTTCTTTCTTGGAACTTCCTTCTCCCTTCTTGCTAGATGAATAATATGTTCTGTGAATTCTCTTCATATCATACACGTGACCAACTAGATGATCAAATAAGGCTTCTTTAGTGAGAATGTTGAAGTCCGCTCTTAGTGGTTGCATTGCTGCGTAGATTTCCCAGCTAAGTGGCAATGCTCTGATGACTTTGAGATTTTTCTCTCTTTGAGTATATTTATCCTTCTTGAGAGCAGATATCTGTAGTAAGATTTGAGTGAACCTAGTCTTCATTTGGTCATTGAATTCTCTAGGTCGCATCTTAAATTCGTCAAATTTGTTGCAGGCCATTGAAAGTTTATTTTCGATCATTGCTTCTGATCCAAGACTAAGTTCTCGCAGTGCTTCCCACATTTCATCAGTTGTATCCACTACAAGAAATTCGCTCATAGATAACGGCGAAATACCGTTATCTATACGTGCAAAAATATGTTAAATATACTGCTGTAATCTATGTGCACACGCTCATAGATAACGTTTGGCACCGTTATCTATTCTTTAAATAGATAACGGTTTAGAATGTAAACATAACGCAATATACCCGTTATCTATATACACTTTACATAACAGTACAAACCGCTATCCATTCATACTTTTATGTAATCTATTGTACACTTAGATTACATTTTTGTTCCACGTACATAACGATTTGTTAGCGTAATCTATTTAAAGGTATATATATCGGTTGTAGGCGTTATGTAATGTATTTTGTACGCTTTGTATTGTTAGTTTAGAAAGCGTTTCTTAATCATATAGATAACAGTTGTTTGCCGTTATAAAATGCTTGTAAAATATATTATGTATTGTTTCTTTATATTACACTTTTGGTCACTTAGATAACGATTTTGTATCGTTATCTTAAATATTCAAATTTATTTTGTCATCCAATTTATATTTAAAAAATATCAATTAATAATATAACGAAAGACACCAAAAAATATCATATTAAACCTGCTTAAAATATTTACTACCATGCAAATATTCAACAAAAGTATGTACAAACCAAATATATCAAATGTTCTTGAAACAAAAGAATACTCGTTTTATAAGTCATAGTTTGTCTTCACATTGCACCTAAATATATGCCAAAATATCTTCCAACACTAATATCATCCATGAAACTCATAAAAAAAGTTCTTCATCACATTGTACCTGAAAAGTAATATGAATGCAATTAAATAATAATCAATAAACACAAAGATTAAAATTTTAGAAACAACTACTCCACACACAAATAGATAAAATATGAGGGCATCAAAGTGAAAGCACGTCAACATTAAATGATAAATCATATTGCAACAGCTTCATCTAACTTGAAAATACATCACATACAACTATTATATGAGTCTAATACTTCCTCGAGAAGTCTAGATATCTCCAGCAGTTGCATAATATAAAAGATCACTACTAAATCAAGATCCAATCAGTTGGACATGCTACATCATACATGTGACCATTTTTATGAGTTCGGAACTTTTGCTAGAACCTCTATGTTAACTAGCTTATTGCATATTAAAACTTGAAAATAAAAATGCATTATGCTGAAAGATTTTCTGAACAGTTAATTATTTAAGTAACATGGATAGCGCATCCAAATGAAAAGAATCACATTGTAGTAGTAAAAAAAGCAAACATTTTTTATCTCGCGTCATTTGACAAACGGATAAAGAAAAAAAAGAAAATGAAATGAACAATGCCTTGTTGATAATCAAGAATAACGAAAACTCACCAGCACTTCTTTAATAAAATTCATCAATCAGTGATAATTCTGACATGTCGAGTTGCAAGGGCTCATCTATCTCCTGAATGATGGAAGAGATTGGAAAGATAAGTTACAAAATACACATAATCATCAGATAAAAGTTACAACTTTTCTAACCTTGAAAACAGCAGCATCACAGGGACCAGGAACATTAGACAGATGTGTAAATTCTGCAAACACTTTCCATGTCAAGTGATTTAATCCATGAAAATAAATGGATAATAAGTATATGTACAATCTCTTAAGGTTACATGCAGATCGACAGATGAGACATTACATGGCGTAGAAAAGCAAGTAAATTTTGAGGAGCAGCCACTTAATACCAGCTGCCTTTGCAAAAATCTAAGCTAGATTATGGGAGTAGCCATTTAATACCAGTCAACCAGTTAGGTGCAGGTTATGCAGAAATCTAGAGAAAATAGTACTCCAGCACATTCATAATCTCAAGACTATAATCTTATCATGCACTCTCCTACTATAGCAAGTAAGATGCATCAAATATAAGCACAAAAAGATCCGATAAGGATCCATAGGCCAGATACATAAGTATCGAAAAGTGGAAGTCCATACCCGGTTTTGAGCAGTTTGAAAGTTTGGTGGTTGATCAGTCTCATAGACCCATCCAGGTGCAAATATGGCTGTTGAAACATCGTCCTTCTTTAATACATCAAGGGCAACATTCGTCTGCAAAAAGGATATAATATCTTTCAAAATACTCTGTTTATATGTTGTACGCCATTCACATAACTCCAAGGCCATAGGTCTTATTCAGGTCTAGGACATAGATCTTAGTCCTTCATTTCTTAATTTAATGAATAAGCAACTCTCTCCTATTTGATGAATCATCTACAATACGGTCTTTATAATTTTTATAGCACAATACAATGATTTGAAGAACATATATAGATATTAGATGAAACTTGAAGAAGTAAGAAACTGTATCAGTACAATATCTAACAAAACCTAGAAAATACATTGCCAACGGGTTGAAACCTACAGTCCATTGTCCGCCACCATACGTACGTGCCCCTTCCGAAGACATCAATGCCCATGTAAACATCATATTTCCTGTCACCAGCAACTTTAGCTGATAGCTTAGGATAATCTTCTTATATCATAGGAAAAGAAAATTTTAAGACAAAAAGTAGAAATTCCAATAAGTTTTCAAACCAAAACCAAATATATAAATATATATGCATGTGTACATGTAAATAAAGAAGGAAACCTATACCTCCTATGAATAGTTCACAAATATACCATCGCTTAAGTCGAAGAATGGCTTGTTTTTGTCATTTAATTGATTCTGCCAGTTGAGATCACCATCAACAGTGACACTGTCATACCTGCAACATCACACAAACTTCTAATTGTGATCTCCACAAAGTTCCAAAGCTGAAAGCAGATATTATTTATTATAGGAGTATGGTCACTACCATATAACCAAAGACCCAGGTAGTGAGGAGTGCATGGTCTGGGTTAAATAGCTGATAAATTCTTTCAGATTAGGGATTTGCCCAGGATCCAAAGTGACTTCAAAGTTTAGCTGCCAATACAGACAGGGAAAATTATTTAATACACTTGTGAACATCTTTATCATACGAAAGCATACAAATTAAATCTGTACTGGTACTTTCACAAATCAAATAGGTAAATATTCTAAAAGTTTGTCATTGCATGATATGAACATATAATTTTTTGTTAATCAACTTAAGAGAGTTATATAGACTGTTTACTTAGAGCTATGCTGAATGAACTCATTCATCACAAGAAACTAACTGCCTTATATAGTCTTGGATATGTGAGAAAGTATATACTAAATATTCTAAAAATGGAGAACCTGTATTTTCTAAAGCGTGACAAAGCATATACAATACACATTAAAACTCAAGAATTGCAATAAATGGCCTCATCTCAAGAAATTAAATGATTCATATGGCAACAAATGATGAATAAATCCAGTCAAATGAATAATCGCCAGATTACGAACAAAGCAGGTAGCTGCGTATTTATTGAGATAAGACATAGTAAATATGCAAGCTCACCAGCCAACCATCAAAACCTAGAGCAACAGCAAGCTCCGTCAGTCGATCAGCATACATTCGAACATACTCCTTTGATGCTAGCAGTTTATTAGCACGTGCTTTCCCTTCATCCCACTCCCTGATAAAAGTCCCTAATACGTAAAACCCGTATCATTTGATCATAGCTCCCCACAACTAAGAAGTTTATAGCTTTCTCCATAAGTAATGAGTTGAAAAGATGCAACCATGAGAAGAAAAAATAACTACCTTATATTCGAGAATGGAATCCCATATGACTATTGCACTATCATCAGGTGACCATTGAATATCAGCCAAATCCAATGTGTCTACAGCAAAAACACCCATTATCTCCCATGTATGACAAGAAAGAAGATTAACATAGTTTTTGCAATCACACCTAGTGCATATATATGGCAGCAAATTTTCCATCTTTGGTAAATGATACTCCTTTAGAACCATGCTTTGGCCATTGCAAATGAATGCATGCAGTGTTCAACAATGACCAAACAGTTAACCGAAGCTGGAAATTAGAAGTTGTTAGTATGTGGCGACCAGGGCTCCACCTCGCATAGGAAATGCTAGCAGGACCCTCATCAATCTTGCATGTCCATTCCGGCTGCGCCAAAGACCATGCTTGTAGCATTGACCTCTTATATAGACCACATAGTATGTACTCGGAATCAAGGGCCCATTCAATGTATGTTATTTTGTCCAGGCACGAGAACAATTGCACCACCTGCAGCGAAACTTAGATACAGTTGATACTAAAACCCAAAGAATCAAAATATACTCATGTGGGCATGCTTGACATGTAGCATTGATGTAACACAGAATAGAATCATCTCCACATTGAAGCGTTGAACTAAAAGAATAACTTGATGCAAATTTCTCCACTTAGCATAAGTCGCAAATTATTAGGTTTATAAATTTATCCATTCCGAGCAATGTTTTCGGATATTGTGAACCATCAAAGCAAAGACTGAAGCAAATCTTCTTTACCATAATTTTTTTACTCAGTACTCTGGCTGAATGAATCCATTGACCATTTAAAAATTCTTCAAGCCTTGAAGATAACAAGCAACTTTACTCAATAGTTATACCTAATAGCCATTTTTGAAAGAAATACAGCTGGAACACATACATCGTTTTGCTAGTTTGCAGACACTCGAATTAGTAATCTCCTTATTTACCAAACATGTTTATAATCTTCAACCTGCTTTTTCATAGTTAAATAACTTGACCTATTGTTAGTGAGTAATGAGGAGTGCAAAATTCAATAATGAGTTCAAATTATATGAATCAAATCAAAGAATAAATATCAGCACTGAAAAAAAAAGAACCCACGACAACTCTTCAAATTGTAAAACCAAAATAAAACCAGAAAAATGAGATGGGAAAAAAATCAGAATGTAGATACCTTGAGTGTGTGAACATCGCGAATGACTAAGCGATAATCAACCGCAACAGCTAGAAATCTGGCGTTAGGCGAAAATGCGCAGGGCCCCGTCTGTTTAAATGTTTCGGTGAACTCCATTTTAAAACCCAGAACAAAAATTTAATGAACAGGAGGGGAGATAGAGTGTACCTGGAATCTTGCAGCGTAGAGTAGACTGTCAAGAATTGAAACGGAGATGGTGGGGAGCGACGTGTTGCGGCTCGAAACGGCGGGGAGCAAAACGGCGTGGTGGTGGTGGAGGCTAGGCAAAATTAGGGATGAAATAGGCTGGGCAAAATTAGGGCAAAACTCTAAAGAAGGTTTTGGAAGAGAATGAGGATTGGGGGAGAGAAGAAAAAACACGCCTAATTACACATACATAACGGTTATTTATTAACAGTATTTCTAAATCGTTATTAAATGTATATATAACACTTCATATAATAACAATTGTTGCAAAACTGTTAACTATAACCATATATATAGATTACACTTTATTATAAACCGTTATCATTAACATAAGTTACACTAATATAGATAACACTAACTGTTATCTATTTGAAAAACACGCTCATAGATAACGGTATATTAAAAATACCGTTATCTATGTAGTGTTATCTATTTATAAATTTCTTGTAGTGATCTAAATCTTGAATTCTCTCTAGATAAACTCCTTTTACTGTGCTGAAAATGATTCTTTTTGCAAAGTCATGTAAATTAGCTTCATGTCGTTCCTCAGCAGTATACTTTCTGGGATCTTTGAGTACTTGCTCTGTTACAACTCCAGTTTCATATATGGCCAGTGGACCTTCTATCACCTTCCACATCAGAGAGATTAAGCTTTCTCGCTGCGACATTGCTTAGGTTGACAAATCAGTTCACTGAACCAAGTTCACTCGATATGTCCAAGGAAACTCTCTCGTGTGAGTTACGTAGAATAGAAAGCAAGAGTGATCTTGTTATCTAAAATTGATGGTGAATTTAGTTGGTTGCTCTTATATGAAAACCTTTATAAACACTTAGTCGAATATATTAAGAATTGATTAAATCGATGCAAGGTTGCGTGCAAGTGAAGGGTCAGAGAATAAACAACTGAAAGATAAAATGTGTAAAGTAAAGAACACAGTTGTTTTTACGTGGTTCGGGAACCCGCAACGTCCACGGTCCAATCAAACTAGATTGGATATCCACTACAAGGATAATATCTCTTCTTTAAACTCCTTGAGAACGAACCACAAATTCCAATCAAAACTAGACGGGAACTTGTGCACGAATTCGGGTCGTGTCCCTTACAACTTGCAGATAAATCTGCTATAATACCTCCAGGTTAATCCCCTTCAAAAACTATAAGCTAGTGAAGATATCAACTCTCCTTCTCGATAAGACATAATTAAATCGAGTGGTTAAGTTCATGAACAGCTTTGAACAATTCTGGAATGGGAAATCTTAATCGTCGAATACTTCGACATTGAATAGATATCTGGGCAATGTTTCAACACTTAGAACTTTGATAATAACTCTCATATAATCGCGCGTATGTTCATTTATTTTCTCCAGATTTTGTTCACAGCTTTTATAGGCTTAGAATTAAAATTCTGACCGTTGGGTTGATTGGCGAGCATTAAATGCTTGATTGTCAATCGTAGATTTGAATCTCTAATTGATCTTCTTACCATGTAGAGAAACATTAGCGAAATCTCCTTGATTTGGTAACAGACACACTGATTGATCTCTTTCCATCTTTGATCTCTGATTGATTCTCCTTCCTTCTTCGAAAAATCCTGGTGACGTGGCATAAGGACGAGATTCACTCTAAGTACATCGGGTGACACATTGTATACCCAGATGACTTTTAAGAATATCATATGACTATGCAAACTTCAGGTGACTCATTGTATACCCGAATATCACATAATCTCTATCTTAGCAATTTGTAAATGATAGGTTCACTCTCTATGCTCGTCAGGTCAGGTTCACTTCCAGCGAGGGGATCTGGTCCAAATTTGTTCCTTAATTTGATAAGAACAGCTGGTGTAGAACAGGTTTGGTCCAGGTTGAGTGACCTTATCAGGTTGTCTGCTTGCATAGGGTTCGCTGGTAAGCTCCGTAGATAGGTTGGTTTTCTATAGATAAGAATTTATAACTTAGTCTTTTCTTTACCGCATACCAACGCTAGAAATAAGTAAAATCATGATTTCTCCCTATCAGGTTAACTTTTAAATTAAGTGATCTCCCTGTTACAATCTGAGCAGGCTTAGTCTAGCAAGCAAGACGTAAAAATAAATCTAAGTGTTTGTTTCAAAAGAACATCATCAAAATAAAATATTGTGAGGGTTCCCAACAATCTGTATTTACATTTTGACCTAATCATCTACAATAGTAAGGTTGATCATATCGTTATACTCAATCTGTCCTTACAGTTTGATATCATACTCTAACACATAAACTAAATAAGATCAAGCTCTACAGATTAGGTTATTATATTATTAACATATCATTACGTGTTCGTTGATATTCTATGAAGAACACAGAAGACTACATCACTTGATTTGTCTTTCATCGACCTGGTCCTTTTACACTTAGTCTTCTGTAGAGTCTAACTATGTTAGACATAAAACAATAAAACCTAAGCATCATATAACATTGATTAAGCACACATAATGAAACAATCATTACAATACACTAATGATTTCACAAGCATCATCAAAACCAATCTAACAGATTTAGCAACATAAAAAAGGGAGTGATTTCACAAGCATTATCAAAACCAATCTAACAGCTTTAGCAACATCAAAAAGGTTTCTAATTGTTTCCCAAGAATTTCTCCCTTTTTGATGATGCTGAAACCATTATAATGGATTCACAATATTGTAAACCATAACAAGAGACTTACCTTGTTATCTAGAGATGTGATCTAGACTAGAGCTGGGCTGGTGGTTTTCTTATTGATATTTCTTTTGTTTCCCTTTTTTAGATAGGCTTGATGATATTCATATATATTCTTCCCATTTTTCTTGGTAGATTAGATAATCCATTTCTTATCTAATTTTACCCCTTTTCACCATTATAAAAAAGTGGTCATAAAAAAGGTTCTCATCTGAGAAGTTCCAGCTCGATCTTTGGCAGTGACCTGGATCTGAGCATATTTTGACTTAGAACTCTGATTTTCTAATGAAGCGGCTTTTCTGAAGTGAAATTGCGAGACGATCAAGACGCATGGCTTTTCCATGCATTGTAGGCTTTTGGAGCCAAATTCCTTCATGCTAGCTCAAATCTGCAATTCTTAGTCGATGATCTTCAATATGTTGACTTCGAACTTCTTAAAATCTTGATGAACCATTCCTTATTGTTGATATATCCTTCTTAAGCATATTCTGGGGTGCAATGGTGGTCTGCTAGCTCTTATCCCACTTGATATGTTCCCCCTCACTTTGAGATCTCTTCTCCTTAAGTTTGATACTACTTGTTGTTAATCTGATACCAATTGTTGGAGTTCTGGGGTTGACCTAGTTGTCTCTACCTCATCAGATTGTGAGTTTCATGGTCTCTGATATCTTAAGTCTCTTTCTGCTGATAATCATGTGCACTGGTAATCTTAGTCAAGTGTCCTTAACTTTGTTTACTTTAATAGCATGTGCATTTTAGTTCTAAAATGAGACAGAAGATGAAAAACAAACAATTCATTTTATTAGACATTGATGAACATAAAAACTTATTACAATTGAAATACAAGCAGATAAGGAATATAAAGAATTAAAAATTTAAACAGTTAGTTAATGCAAACTTAGGATGGTTCCCCCTTAATCTGCTATGTATTGATATGTTGAATTATTGATTTTGAGAGAAGCTTGATGAATGCATATATCATTTAGGTTCAAGATGCAGCTCACTTGAGATTTATTGATTTGCACCACTTGCAACAATTCATACCACTTGTTGAAGTAGATACAATTCATACCACTTGTTGAAGTAGATACCAATTGTTGGTGTTGGGTGTTTGATCTGCTGGTCTGATCTATAGCAATGATCTGTGATCTGCATCTTTGAGTTAAATTTCCCCTTGATAAAACTTCGTTGAAGTCCATGGGGTGGAGCTGTTTCCGTTGTGTACACATTTTATCGATCTGGGCACTGATCTGAGTCACGGTCTATGTTGTTATCTGTATGTTGATCTGCGTCTATTTTTGTGCACTTGATCTACTTGAATTCGAATGTTGTCACGATCCCATTGGTGTTTTGGAATGGAGTGAGAGTGACTTGTAGTGTATGTTCCAAGATCATCTTTGTGGTTAGATGTTGGCGTCATATGTTGTCTTCTTGCTGATAGTACTGATCGTTATTAATATCATCCTTGTTAGATGATAAGTACTTTGTTACTTCGGCTCAATCCATAGAAGCAACAACTGCGGGTCTGGATGAACATGAGTAAATCTTCAACCTCAAGCACACTATTCAGACCTCCAACTCTTTAGTGATCCGATTTAGTCCTTCGTGACTTGATCTGATCACATCTCTACACGTTGTGAATCCATATGCAACATAATGTAGTAAGGGATTGATTAGCCCGTTTTTCGTGCTCTTTTTTAGTCTTGTTTTAGGTCTAGATCGAGTCTTTTTTCCTTTATTTGTGTCGTATTTTGTGTCTAGGAGGACACAAGTCTATGGCAAGCAGGATGCGGGGCAAGCTGTGGGTCATCTCAGGAAAGAGGCAAGATTACATGCGGGGAACCTTGGGCAATCTGAAGCCCAAGGCAAGTACCGCCCGAAATCATGCTGCAGCAGATGGAGACTAAGGGGGCACGCTGACCAAGATAGGGGAGAAAGCTGAGCAGCTGGGGGCGCACAGGATGAAGGGCAAGATGATGGGATCCGCGATAGATTTCCTTCCTTCCGTGGAAAATGTAAGATATCTCCATTTCCTTCCACGAAATATTTGGAGGATTGATAATATCTTCCTATGCGCGGAAGATCTGACCTGGAAGGAAAGTTGGCCGAGTACCCTAGCCGCCACCACCACGAATCCTAGGCCCACGGAGATTCCTATTTAAAGCCACGATTCAAATCAGAGACATACACATGCCGAGATAACAGACAACTTTGCACCGATGATCAAAACATAAGTCAAGACTCAAGGATTCTAACCCAAGTCAAGTTACTTTCTCATTTAACTCTTTTAGTGTTTTCTTTTCAATTATTTACTTTTATAGCTTTTACTATTCTTCTTGGTTACACCTCTTGCCCAAGGCAAGACCCGAATCAAAACCCCAAATTGTGACATCGAGAGAGGAATCCACCAACTCCCTGTGGGATCGATCCTGTACTTACCACTAGCGGAACCTAGTGAGAAGTATTGGTTTATAAATTTATCTTTTCGGAGCGATAACGAATGAGCTACCGACAGGGATGCAAAATAATTTTCTAAGTGAGGATCTATTCTATTAACCACGCGGTTGGGAAACTCGTGTAAAATAAACAGTGGTCGGTAGAACCGCTGCTCTGATACTAATTGTTGATTTGAAGTATTTATAGGCTGATTTGAATTCTAGTCGTTGTGAGTCTTTGCAGCTTTTGCATATAGCATTAAATGTTATTTTGACTCTTGGTTGTTGGCTGTACTTCTAGCCGTTGGAGTTTGTCCTACGTGTCATATGATGTGGATACCCGAGAACCATAATCTTTTCTAGGAACAGCTTCTACGACAATAGATAGGGGTCAGGTTTGTTTGGCATCTATGCCCCCTGCCCTCCAAACAGTATGGGAGCCTTTCAGCTCGTACTGCTCACACACCTAGATCTTCACGGCACCTCCTCTACCATAGTGTAAGCTGGGAGCTACTCCGAAAAGTGAGGCGTTATGCAAAAAGAAAAATATGGAATGCTCAACTGCAACGCTATCTCGACACCAATGGAGGTTAATGTTAAGCTATGTTCAGCATAAGGCAAAGATTTTGAAGATACGACTATGTATAGACAATTGGTTGTGATCTGGTTTGCTCACATACCAGATCTACTGTGATCTGGTCTGCTTGCATCTGTTGTGTCCATCTGCACTCTTCTATTGTCCGTCGATCTGTGTGTTGGGTTGATGTAGAGTGGCCGAGTCTGCTGGGTGTGCAGATCTGCTCTGGTAGTGAGCTGGTCTGTTGCACCTCCTTCTGTGTTGGTCATTTGTTTTCTCCATATGTGTTTCTGTGTTTCAGATGCTCCTAAAACAAAGTCTAGACACAACATATTAAGTTCTATGGACAGATTGTTACTTACGATTTGTATTTAAATTTTGACTTAATCTTCTACAACAGTAAAGTTCATCCTATGAACAAATCGTTATACTCGATATGTCCTTATAGTTTGATCTTCTACTCTAATACATAAACTAAATAAGACCAGGTTTTATAGATTAGAATATTATATTATTAACATAGCTTTACATATTTTTTAATCATCTATGAAGAACACAGAAGACTACCTATGGACTCAATCTGGTCCTTTTACACTTAGTTTTCTTCAGAGTCTAACTATGCTAGACACTAAAACAATAAAACCTAAGCATCACATAACATTGAATACGCACACAGAATGAATCAATCATCACAACACTATAATGGTTTCACAAGCATCATCAAAACCAATCTAACAACTTTAGCAACATCAAAAAGGTTCCTAATTGTTTCCCAACAACATAGACTACCTACATTGGTCAAATAGTCTACCTCTCCAAATTATGTCATGTCATTACTTCGTTCTAAAAAATGGAAACCCTAAAGGGAAAGAAGAAGAGTCACACCAATCATGGAAAATCTAGGAAAATACATAAATGAGGTTAAACGAGATCACAGTACTTCACAATAAGCAGCGCACACTTCACTGACAAATGACACATTTAATATCACAAATGATTGTCATTAACGATTAGTTTTCAAATCTGGAAACTATAAATAACTCCTAATTTAGAATATGCATGAGCATTATACCATTGATATTGTTCAATTGCTGCCCAGAAATCTCAGAAATTAATGTCCAAACAGTGTTTGAAAATTATTGACATTCTCAAACTATGTTTCTTTCCTAGATTTCATATTCTGAAAATTTGTAACATCCAACCTTAGAACTATGACGGGAGTGTATAGAAACTTCTTAATTTGTAGTTTTCAAGTTTCAAAGAAGAAACATTGTAAGTTGTTGGGGTTGCTAGGGTTTGTATACGTCAAAGCATGCTTTATGCTGACATACTTATTTTATGAGAATAAATTTTCATCAATGCTTTGTAATTTATTTTCTATCAATTATTTTTTTTTACAAACATGTCCAATTTCTACAATTGTAGACTGTGTGGTGGATCAATTATCATAGAAGGTAAAACAGTCGGTTCCTTTGTAGAATAAAATTCATAGCCTAGACAGACTTTGATAGTTTAGTCTGGAAAGGTTGCTATATAATTCTGATGTGGGAGCTGACATTAGCCGGCATAATGATATCGGTATATGTATGCTACTACACATGCCTTGATTATACATACATATATATATATATATATTGTGTGTGGTTTAAATTCTTTGTGCTAATACTAAGAAAGAGGTCTTGGAAATTCCTTTTCTCTTAATTTGTGATGATAACATTCATATACGCGGCTGATTATGCACTACTTTAATTCATTTGAACTTGTAGGTTTAGCGAGAAGAACTCGACTGTTGCCGCATGGAAGCGCGTCCTGACAAAGTCCAAGTTGATTATATTCGCGTGATGCATTCAGAAAGATTTGTTATATAAGAAATTCGGCCATTTAGAATTTATTCTATTTATAATAGTAAGAGTTTGAACCATATCACTCAAAAATAAATATATAAATTAAGAGGGGTGTATTCAATAGAGATTTTATTGGAATTTTTTAGTCTTTAAAAAGTTTGTGAATTTTGAAAATCCATAGACTCTATGCAGAGTTTGGCTGACTTCTTTATTGATTTACATGGATTTTCATAGATTTGATAGAATTGTGGAATACATTTTTTTATTGATTTACATGAATTTTCATAGATTTTCATAGACTTTGGGGCTAGGAATGACAATTGGTCGAACATCCTTATGCTCAGACCCGGTCTACAGTTTTATGGATGGGCCCAAGTCCGGCCCATAGCTCAACAGTCTTGTATTTCAAGGTTAAGCCCAGACGCATGTGGATCGTGCGGACTTAGGTCGGACCTTCATATTTAATTTCTTAATATATTAAAAATATATATAATTAATTTATTTAAAAATATATTTATATATTTTAATGTTCATTAATATGTTTATTAATAACAATAATAATATTTATGTTATTTTACTTATATATTTTATTTAATATGTCTATTAAGTTATATTTATTATACATTAATAATAATATTAGTATTTATATTATTTTAAATTTATAATTTGAATATTAAATATTTATAAATTTATCAATAGTTGAGTAGATAAATAATAATATAAGATCTATGTCATATTATGTTTTCTAGATTAATTAATGATAGTCAAATTGACTTGATCATTATTATTAATGAAATTCGAAGTTGACTACATCCTTAATTAAATAAATTATTAGATATATGATTGGACTTGGTTTTATGTTGGAATGTCGGGATCCATTTCCCTTTGAAAGCCTTACCTAACCCACAACATACATATAAATAGAAGGGGATGAAGCTTGGAGGAAAATCACTTGCTACGAAGCTCAAAATTTCGGACACTGTTGGTCCCGAAAGAACAGGTTTTGGTGTATGGGGGGGGGGGGGAATACACCAAATGCTTCAGTTTACTTGTTAAAATAATAGAGAGTTTACTTGTTAAAATGCTTCAAACTAGATAGATACTTATGCACGAAGTAAGGGTCGTGTCCCTTTACAACAAATTACCTCTACGTTACCACTAGAAACCTACTAGCTAGCAAGGTGATCTGCTTCCTCTCGACAAGACAGACTTCAATCGAGGTTGAGTTGGTGTGATGAAGAATCACAATTCTTTTGAAGCTCTTAGTCTGGATCGAAGTAGATGGCTCTAGAGAATGTAGATAGTATAGCTCGCGTGTGTGTTATATCTTGTCCAGATTTGAACTTCAAATATATATAGGCATTGAATTTTCAAAATTCTAGCCGTTGTTGATTGGCGTGAGATTGATGGTATATTGTCAATCAGTAATGTCCATCATATCTCTTCTTGCCATGTAGAAAACGTTGACTCAATCTTCAAGATATGGAAAGCAGATTGCTAACGGTCTCTTTCCTTCTATTGAAGATTCTCTTTCCAATCCCTGTTGGATAGACTTCAGTTCTGACGTGGCAAAAAGCATATGATGTGTAGGATGATGTCAGCTGGTGGATTGATGATTCAATCGATCTGGTGCCTCGATGTAGATATCGATCTGGTCGCTGTCAGTTACAGCAGATCGATTCCTTTTGGCGTGAAATCTTGACTTTCATCCTATACTAAGTTGAGATTGATTTTTATAGGAATAATTCCTTTACATATCAAGTCATCTCCTAATCTGTTTTATAACAGGATTCACTTTATATCTAGTGATCTGTTTTACACGTAGAACAATTTAAACTCTAAAACAGCTAAGTGTGTTTCGAAAGACCATCATTAAAACTAAATATATTAGGGTTCCCAACAATTTCCCCCTTTTTGATGATGTCGAAACCACACTTTACAATAATGTCTTAGCAACTCTTAAGCGTGATCTGGTTTGATGACCAGATGGATGATTTATTCGTTATTAAGATTATAACGATTAGGACAATTTATATATGTTCTGGACAATAGGGTGTTGTCTTCAGAAACTTCAAGGAAACTTCATATATATATAAGAGTCAAGACAGATTGAAAAATATAAAGTTAAAAAATAGAAGATACAGATCATGATAATGTGAAAAGATGTAGTTTATCTGCTCTTCCTTTTCTCGTCTTGAAGTTTCTTCATCTTAGCTCTAGTTTCATCCGAGATGAGTTGGGCAGACTCATAAACCCCATCTCTTATCCTTATATAGTCAGGGTCTTCTGCATCCACCTTATATCCTCTGTTTTCGGCCAATTGGTTTATGAAGGTGAGTAAGAAGGTTTTGTCAGGCAGATCAGTCCCT
>JAPKLX010000308.1:134337-166641 GCA_026898415.1 Leonotis leonurus
AATCTGCCCAGGTTGAGCCTTCTCCTTTTCCTTCCCTTTCACAGCAGCTCGTTGTCCACAGTACTTGTTTTGGTTTTTGATATCTAGAATTTATTTTTACAGATCACAAATGTAAAAGTAGTTTGAAGTTTCAAATTTACTTATAATGATCTGTATTTCTAGACTTTAGAAACAACTATCATGTAAAAGGAACAGCTAGATAAATTAACTATTTGTCCATATTATCAAGCTATAACTAGGATAGAATACTTCTATACTTGAAGACATTACTAGAGGATGATCAGCTAGAATAAAAGACTTTAGCAGCTCGCTGAAAAGATAAGCAACAGATTGTTTTTATTGAAAATGACCTACTCGTCATTCCTGTCCTCTACTTACAAATATGAAGTGTTCAACATAAAGTCATAAGTGTTAATTGGGAACCAAACCAATTAACTTATGAAGGAATAGCTTGATGTACAGCGACCTGCTATTCCATCGAGAACGAGCTGCTCCTCACATTAACTATGGTGGACTGCCGACATACATAAATTTGTCATAAGTCAACCTCATGGAATATTGTCACATCAACAACATACTTTAAGGAATGAAGTACGATAATATCAATTTACAGTACAGTGAATCATTCTCAGTATGGCAATACACTGAGAAATCGCGTGAAAGGTGAAACAAGATTCTCACATGGCAGCGCGTGTATTAACAACACTGCCATGCATTTAATGCAGCCATTAATGCGAAGAGGAAGGACTTCTCCCTCTCTAATGGATAGTTTCTGCAATGGTTCTATAAATACCACATTCACCTCTAATGCAATGGTTCCAAGCCACCTGTCAGACAGCTCATCCGAAAACGATGAAGCCTTCACAGCTGATGAAGGTGAAGATGAATGGGATGAGTGTCTCATGGGCCATGACAACGAACTTGACAGTCAAGAGGTAAATTGTAAAAATTCAATTTCTTCTAATCAACCTATATATGATTTTGGTGATGAAGAAGAAGGTGAAGACGACCTTTCTATCGAAGACATCACCAAAATCATGGAAGATCATGCAAGATTGAACAAGATGATCAAACATGCGATAAAATAAAATGGAAGAGTGGCGACTGCCATTCAAGAGATGAAGGAAATCAGCAACGCGTTCAATGACAGAGAAAATGCACTATTAAAGCAACTCAAAAGCAAGAGCGAAGAAAATTACTCATTGAATGCCAAGATATCTGATCTCATTGACCGAGAAGCTTCTGCTCAACGTAAGATCGATGATTTGAGTGCCATGATCAACCACTCAATGCACAAAAAGGAAGATCGAATTCAACTCATCAACGACATGCAAAGAAGAGCTGCAGATCGCACTGGACTTGGATTTGACGGAGTTGACAAAGGTCCACCAACGGGGAAATTTGTTAAAAGAAAAGGGAAAAGATAAAATAGTGAATCTCAACAACAGTGTGAGACAGCCACAAGCTATTTTAATCAAGGAACAAGCCTACCATCAACAACAAGTCCAGTGACAACATAAATACACTACTCAAGGAATTGATATCAACAAAGAAAACATCATGTTCAAAGTACAAATCAAACTGCTCATAAGCTCAACCAACAGCGAGCTCCTCCCTTGTTCAACCAAAGAAAACCACATGCTCCCTCCAAACCATATGCTCATAAGAAACTAACGGCACCCATTCAACCACCTGCCAAGAAGAAGCAAATAGTCTACATTGATTTCAGTGGCAAACAAATCAGGCCATCATAGAATATCACTATCATTAGACAAATTTGGGTTCCAAAAAGGAACTTTGTCTACTAACAAGGCACCCTCAATCAGTAGGGTAGCTAAATAATTTTTCATTGCAGGATAGGAGATTAATGAGAAGGAAGCACACAACTCGGGGCGCGGTGTAGATACTTGATAGAGGATGCTCTAAACATATGACGTGCAACAAAGACTTGTTAATCAACTACAAAGAGAGCACTGGACCAAATGTTACTTTTGGAGGAAACTCAAAATGATATACAAAAGGTTATGGTGATCTTCTAGTTGGTAACACTACTATTCTCAATGTATTATATGTTGAAGGATTAAATCATAATCTACTCTCGATTAGTCAATTTTGTGCTAATAATAAGAGAGTAGAATTTACAGTTAACAAGTGTCTTGTAAAGAATTTGGAAGGAGAAGAAATTCTTCTTACCTGGATTTTTCGGGACAGGTTGTATATCGTACAATGGAATGATCAAACTGAAACTTGTGTAGTAACAAAGTCAAGTACAGAAACCAGTTGGTTATGGCACAAACGATTGAGCCACTTAAATTTCAAATCTATCAACAAGCTGGTGAAAGACAATCTGGTTGAAGGTCTGTCTGATCAAATCTATGACAAAGACCATGTATGTGAAGCTTGTCAAGCTGGAAAACAAACGAGAGCATCATTTCCTACAAAGGCAGCTCACTCTACTTCAAGAATCTTGGAACTCCTACACCTAGACCTTTTTGGACCTGTATGTCCAATAAGTGTAAACGGTAAAAAGTATACTCTTGTCGTTATTGATGATTTCTCTAGATTTACTTGGGTTGTTTTCATGTTCAAGAAAAAGGAAACTCTAGAGAAACTACCTGATCTACTCAACAAACTATTTAATCAAAAGGAGACATACATTATCACCATTCGATCTGATCGTGGAACTGAATTCATAAATCATATGATCGAAGAATACTGCTCAAAGATGGGAATTCAACATCAAACGTTAGCAGCTCAAACACCACAACAAAATGGGATTGTGGAAAGACGTAATAGATCGCTCAAAGAGGTTGCCCGAACTATGTTAAATGAAATCAACCTCCCAAAGAAGTTTTGGGCAGAAGCAGTCAACACAGCCTGCCACACACAAAATCGATTTGTCATCACACAACGTCACGGAAAAACTCCATACGAGCTGTGGAATAACAGGAAGCCTCGAATTTCATACTTTCGATCATTTGGATGTAAATGTTACATTCACAATAATGGGAAAACTCAATTAAAAATATTTGATAGCAAAAGTGATCAAGGAATATTCTTAGGATATTTTGAAATCAGTAAAGCTTATCGTGTTTTTAATAAGAGAACTCGTGTTATGGAAGTAACACCACATGTTGTTTTTGATGAAGCTAATTTTGAGGTTTCAAAAACAGATAGCTCTTCTTCAAAAGATAATCTCACCCCCTCAATATTGAGAAACTCCACAAATAGACTCATCGACGACATCCTTCTATGGAGTCCACGAAAAGATGGAGATGAAGAAGAAGAAACTAATATTCAACCTGTTGTAGAGGAACCACAGCAAGGGGAACATATGTACAAATATCACATCTAGGAGAAACAGATCAAGGGGGAACTTCACATGAAGAATATACACAACCATCTATTGCTGAACAAAATATTCCTCAATCTGCAACACCTACAAATCAACAGCCATCTATTCCAAATTTGGTAAATGAAGTATCAAATATTGATTTAAACACTAACAACCTCTTTGATGTTCCTATCACAGATCATCCCGAATTTGAGAATTCACCCGATGAGATAGAAATCGAAGTATCTGAGGAGGAAATGAAAAGGCGAAAAAAATGGGTAGATAACCATCCATTTGATCTCATTGTTGGGAACCCAGTAGATAGAGTCAAAACTAGACGCATGCATGGAGAAAGTGCATTGCTAAGTTGCTATTTATCTCACACCGAACCAAAAGACATCAATGAAGCCTTACAAAGTGCAGATTGGATCAATGCCATGCAAGAAGAATTAAATGAATTCAAGAGAAATGAAGTATGGTATCTGGTAGATCGACCTAGACATCAAGGTGTCATAGGAGTCAAATGGATATTCAAGAACAAGAGGGATGAAACAGGTGAAGTGGTAAGAAACAAAGCAAGGCTAGTCGCCAAAGGATATTGCCAACAGGAAGGAATTGACTTTGATGAAACATTTGTACCTGTGGCACGACTAGAAGCTATTAGATTGTTTCTTGCATACGCAACTTTCCAACGTTTCAAAGTATTCCAAATGGATGTAAAAAGTGCATTTCTAAATGAAATTCTAGAAGAAGAAGTCTACTTAGAACAACTACCTGGGTTTGAAGTTGAAGATGAAGACAACGTGTATAGATTAGCTAAAACAGTGTATGGGCTCAAACAAGCTCCTCGAGCTTGGTATGAGACATTTTCCACCTTCTTACTTCAATCGGGATTCAACGAGGATCAGTGGATAAAACGCTTTTCACTATCAAAGTCCAGGACTATATCCTTTTAGTTCAAATCTATGTTGATGACATTATTTTTGGATCCAAATCTGAATTCCTTTGTAACAAATTTAGCAAGCTGATGCAGGACAAATACAAGATGTCAATGATGGGAGAGATGAATTTCTTCCTAGGTTTGCAAGTCAAACAATCTCCAGACGGGATCCTAATCAACCAATCTAAATACATCAAAGATCTCATCAAAAAATTTGGAGTTAAAGACAGCAAACCAGTGAAAATTCCCATGCAAACAAATGGACAAATTGGTCCTGATGTACTTGGGAAGGTAGCTGATATAAAATAGTATCGTGGTATTATTGGATCATTTTTATATCTAACTGCTAGTCGACCTGATATTACGTTTGTTGTTGGTGTTTGTGCTAGGTATCAAGCTAGCCCAAGAGAATCTCACATGGAAGCGGCCAAAAGAATTTTGTGCTATCTCAAATGAACTATGGAGATAGGTTTATGGTATCCATGTGATGATAATTTTGAATTAACAGGTTACTCTGATTCTGATTATGCAGGATGAAAGCTTGATAGAAAATCAACATCTGGGACTTGTCAATTTCTTGGAAGCAAGCTCATTTCATGCTTTTCTAGAAAGCAAACTTTGGTTGCAACCTCAACAACAGAAGCAGAGTACATGGCAGCAGGGAGTTGTACAACACAAATTATGTGGCTCAAACAACAGCTAAAAGATTATGAAGTCTACATGGATGTTGTGCCCATATTTTTTGATAGCTCTAGCGCGATTGCCATCACACAAAATCTTATTCTTCACACTCGCTGCAAACATGTGGATGTTCGTCATCACTTTATTCGTGATTATGTTGAAAAGAAGAACATCAAGATCGAGAAAATTCATATAGAGGTGCAGCGAACTGATATTCTCACAAAAGCATTACCCGAAGACAGATTCAAAATGCTTTGTGGAAAATTGGGATTGATAAATTTCATCGAAATTGGTACAAGTATCGATAACAGCTAGCTGATGGTAAAAAACCATCTGTTATCACATATCTTTAACTCTAGTGGTCTATTTCCTTATTATATATATATCTATTAGTGCAACTAAATAATTTACAAGTGAAAATTCATAAATAACAGCAAGCTGCTTAATTTGGAAAATCAGCAGCTAGCTGTTAAGTGAAGAATACAGATAGCAGATCGATCAAAGAAGAAAACGATCTGCTCATCTATCAACAACAGGAGGTCGATCAAAATACAAAATAATCTGCTAAGACATTTATTAAGAAGTAACAACAAGCTGCACAAAGTGGAAAATTAGCAGCGAGCTGTTAAAGTAGAGGATAGCAGATCGATCAAGACACAAAATGATCTGCTAGGGCATTAAATCAAGGGGGAATCTAAACTAGAATCATAAAATTCATTTATTTCTCTAACTCCTTTAGTATTTATGTCTCATGATTAATATTAAATCCTATTTAATATTAGATAATGCCAAAAGTCTCAATGTCAGAAAAAGTGCAGGATAAAGTGAAGATCATTTATTGTTGCAGTCCTCAGTTCCAGTTTCTAGGCAATGATGTGACTCTTTTGAAGACGCAATTTGATGGCGTGTGAACTTCAATCGACTTTTGGGCGGTAAATGATTAAACCAAGGAGTAATATCAACTGTTGTTTGTTATTACTTTTACGTGATTTAATCTGGTTCGTTCATAATCTACTTATATATATGTGGTAGTTTGATTGTTTCTCTCACACTTTCAAATTCCCTCACAAAAACCTAAAACCACCATTGTTGTACTCAAGTTTTCTTGGAAAACTTTTTTTTTCACAAAACTACTCAAAACCTTCACAACATGACTGCTTCTGAAGCATGTTCTACATCATCACATGCATCTTCGATTCCATTAACGGAGATGTTACACACTATAGAGGCGAAATTGTCGTCGGAGCCACATGCAGTACTGACGCATCACGGGTTTCGTACCTTAGATGTGTTGTTTGCTCAGATTGAGGCGTGCACAGGTTAAATACACACAAGCATGAACTAGGATTTAATATCTGTGTATATTTTGCTTATAGTATATATATACATATTTTTGTTAACAAATATGAGAGCATGATTATTTAATCTCTTTGCATATATGATTTGTGTGTTAATCTTCTTAAGGCTACACATAATCTTTATGTACCAACATTAATCCTATCTAGAATGATAATGATATGACTTTCATCATGCATTATGATTTTAGTATTTCTGAAATTCTAGTAAGAAAATTATAATTGGAGTACTCACTGGACTAAACATGTTTAATTATGTGTTAATCACTATCCCTGTGCTTTTTTTCGTGTTTACAATAAGTCTCGCTGCTCACTTTATATATCACATGTTTAACAGCGAGCTGCTGCAAACACTTAACCAAAATTTTGTGTTAATCTAGGGTTCCACAAAATCATCACGATGGAACCAGACTACTACCTTCCTCGCTAGATCGCTTTGTTTTATTGCTCATGGATGATAGATGATCGAGAAGATTACACGGTGAAAATATCAGTTGGAAAAACAAAGGAGGATAACATTCGCGCCACAGTGATAGAAATGATATTTCAAACCTATCACCTAGCTGATGAAGGGGAGATCGTGGTTGAAGACGTCAAGGATGAACAAATTCAACAAGCTATTGACATAATGGTTGCACAACCATTCACTTGGACTGGCAAGGCATTTAACAGGGGATTAATGCATCCCAGTTACCGTCTGTTCCTTGACTACGTCCAGAGGGTGTTTCTCGGACACCAAGGGACGTATGATTCGGTTACATCAGGAAAGCTCAAAATCATGACGGCAGTACTACTAAATCTCAAGGTGAATTAGGCCAGGTCGCTGCTCAAACTTATAGTCGATGAAGAACACCAAATTGATATACTCCAAGACTCGGATGGAAACTTCACATGGATCAACATCAAATGACCTCTTCGTCTTTCTACCAAACTTAGCACCATCATAGCTGGCTACTTTCAGAAGGACAAATGGCATAAGTCGGTGGAGTTTAGCAAAGACTGGATTTTGCCAAGGACGAGGCACCAAATAGAGATGACTTTAGAGATCGCTTCCCAAATTTTCTTCAAGGTCACAGACGACAAAATGAAGCAAGCACTGATTCGACTTGGAAATTCAAACAAGGAATGGGTAATTCCTCCCAAGAAACCAGAAACTATTGGAGAGGCCGCTGCAGCACAAGCACAAGAGGAAGTGGCGGCTGATCGAACTCCCCAAAGGAAAGCAGCTGGTAATCCAAAACCAGCTGTTGGCGGTAAGAAAAAGAAGACCAACAAGGAATCTCCTGTGGTGAAACCACAAAAGAGGAAGGTGACTAAGAAAGAAAAGAGCAAGCCCACAGTCGACCTTGCACGGGAGCCAACTGCTCTACATATTGCTGAGGCCGATGTAGAGGTCGATGCACATGAGCAACCCACTACTGATGTTTTATCTATTTTCGGTCTCGTTTCTATTGTAAGTTAGTCTATATTATCTCTTGTTGTCGTTCGATTTGATGCCTTGGGTATTCTATATGTTACATTTTAGGTAAAGATCGACACACGAAGTTGACAATGTTCGAGAAGAGAAACGAGGGCGAAAAGAGGTGAAAAGATGAAGAAAAGAGTGGAAAAGGCAGAATGCAAGCCTAGCAGTCGCTAGCCCCTAGCGGGCCCCTGGAATGTTTTGAAAACTACTGCAATGGGGTAGCGCTTGCTACCCCCCCTAGCGGGCGCTACCCCATTGCAGCAGTTTTTCAACCAGCGAGCCAAGGTAGCGCTCGCTGCCCCCCTAGCGAGTGCTACCCCCCTAGCGAGCGCTACCCTGGCACAATCTTTCGCACCTATTTAAACGCCCACGCGTGATCCTTCATAGAGAGACTACTTCATGTTTTTGTACCACTAGTCTAAGGTTTAGACCACGAGAGAAAACACTTGAGCTTAGTTTTTCTTTAATTTTTCTTTCCTTTCAATTCAAAGTTATGGATTCGTTCGTGATTCAAACCCGGTGATTCTTAATGCAGTTTGCTCAGGAACCTGACGAGCCTTTTCACGAGGCCCTAGAGAGATTCAGAGAGCTCCAACAGCAGTGCCCGCACCATCAGATTGTGCCAGAACTCCTCTGGAAGATCTTCTACAATGGATTGCAGCACACCTATCAGTTCATGGTGGATACAGTGGCTGGAGGTAACATATCTGACAAGACAACCGATGAAGCGATCGAGATTTTCGAGACACTGGCCACTAATTCGCAGCAGAAAATCTCCCGATCGAAGAAAGTGGAAGTCCGAGAGATTGGAGTTAGCCTAGACTTGCAAGAGTTGAAGATCAACAAGGCCTCTGCAGTAACCAAACATAAGCCGGCATCTGAGCCGTGCCCGATTTGTGGTGATCTCACTCATGACAAGAATCACTGCACTAGAATGGCGGAGATGACTTATGAAGGAGAGGCGGAAGTCTATGCTGAACAAGGCTTCCCGCT
The DNA here is from genome assembly GCA_026898415.1 of Leonotis leonurus. Lineage (NCBI taxonomy): Eukaryota > Viridiplantae > Streptophyta > Magnoliopsida > Lamiales > Lamiaceae > Leonotis > Leonotis leonurus. The sequence goes on from JAPKLX010000308.1 coordinate 143,106, forward strand.
GCGCCCGCCATTCGAGCAGCATCCACAGCAGACTTCGGGATGGAGAGCTCAGAATAACTCTACGTGGAAGGGGACAAATCAATGCCAAGGCTCAATTTTTCCTACCGGACAGGCACCTCCACAGCAGTACTACCCACCTCAACATGGGTATTATCCGCCACAGCAGCCATATTACCCACCTCAGTCAGGGTATTATCCACCTCCTCCGCCTTATCAGCAACCGCCACCACCTTATCAGCAGTCGGGACCTTAGTTCCAGCCACAGTTTCCATCTGCACCGCAACCGGCTCAGCCTAAATCATCTCTTGAGGACAGTTTTGCAGCCTTCATGTAAGAGAGCAAACTGGCTCGGGAGGCTCAAGAAGCTACTATCAAATGCCTCGAGAGTCAAGTCGGGCAGATCTCTGGAGCTATGAATCTGGTGCAGCAGCAGCTACAAACTGGAAGGATACCAGGATAGGGACATACGCCACACCAAGTGCAAGTTATTACTGTTCTACGTAGTGGTAAGCACGTGGATAACAAAGTGGAACTCTCGGAAGCTAAGGAAGACAAAGTGGAGGAGGAGAAAGAGACAGAAAAGCAGAAGGAATCGGAGCAGCCAGCTATTCAGTTGCACAAGGCGGCCAACCCATACAAGACACCAATTCCCTTCCCGAGCAGACTGAGGAATGAGAAGCTAGAACAACAATTTAATGATTTCTACAAAATGCTTTCTCAAGTGCGTGTGAATCTGCCCCTACTGAAGGTCATTCAAAATGTTCCTTCCTATCTCAAGTTCTTCAAGGAGCTTGCCTCCAAGAAGAGGAGATTTGCAGACGATGAGTCCGTCATGGTGTCCGAGGTAGCCAGCTCTATCATGGATGGTTCACCAGAGAATGTGGCCCCCATTTCATCTGTGCACCCAGATCAATCCAAGGACTTCTCTCCAGCACACTCCACCAGCCCATCATCTGTTGAACGGCTAGAGCAGATTGATGAGGAGGCTGAGGGAGAAGAACAGTCTACTGATGAGGAAGAGGAGCTAAATAAAGCAGAAACTGTGGTGAGATTGCTAGAGACAGAGGCAGATCACTCTATGCTCAGAACTTTTCCGGGGATCCAGCTCACCCCAGAAACCTATGATGCAGCCAAACGCTTAAAATTTCTTCTGCTTGTGAAAGATAAAGAATTCTATGTTCTGGACGCTCTGCTCCGCACCAGATCAATTCACGCACTGAAAATCGAAGAAGCCACTCTACTCCAGATATTCACTGCTTCTTCCATCTCTGAGTTAAGGGAGACCTACCAGCCAGACATACTTGACATGGCCAAATTTGAGGCTGAAGAACTCCAGATCGACCTGCGATCTGTTTATGCGAAAGCCAATATGCTGGATTTTTACAACAGCATTGAAGAGGAGATTGTGGAGGAAGCAGTTGCAGCATATCAAACTGATACTCACCAACAGGGTGAAGCTATCCCAGCAACTGAGATAGATCATCCAATGGCTGAGAGTGATAAGCAGGCCACTGCACCTGCTGAGGGGGAACAAGCCACGCCTTCTGAAAACCCCAATGTAGTGACCAGCCAATCTCAAGCAGAGGATGAGCCTGCTGGACAGAATGTTGGAGGGGAACTTACAAATGACATCTATACTCCTGCTGCTGCAGCTGCACTTGGAACATATGTGGAGACATTCACCTTGGAAGACATTTTGATGGAGCAACATCATTCACTGTCACATATGCAGATCAGAGATCTTATTTCCAAAAAGGTGGACCAATACATGTATGGCACGCTCTCCCAAGTACAAGATGAAGCTACTCGCATCCTCACAGAGTTCAACGACTACTTGAAGACTCACGTCGATCAAGTTGACTCTGACTTGAGGAGAATATGCCGGCTGAAGATTGAAGAGATTAACAAGAAACTGGATGATGATCGAGCTGCTGCCGAAGAACGGAAGGCACAGATCGATCAAAGTCTGTTTACAACTGACCTGAGAGTGAAAGAAATTTACAAGATTATCACTGCTTTTGCTGAAAAGGAGAAGGACATGGTGCATGCCATAGTGCAGGCACAGACAGATGGCATAGCAGCTGATGTTCTAAAGGAAGCCATTTCACACACCAAGGCCATGTTCAGACAATTCGAACAGGATGGAAAGAGCTTCGTTGAGAGGAAGTTAAGCGAACTGCGCTACCCCACGAAAACAATGATCGAAACATACTTCAATGATTTTGGGATCATCCAAGAAGATGTGGGGAATCACACAGAGACTCTGGCCAACATTACCAAATCTTTTCAGAAGCAGATTGATGACGCAAATCTCAATATTACATCTCTGCTTACCCAAAAGGTTGATACAGACAAGGAGATTAAGACGATGAAGGAAGAGATTACTTCCCTCAGGGCACTCATCAATATGGTTGTTGATGATGTCGAAAAGGGGGAAGGATCTGTGAAAGGAAAGAAGCAAGCTGTTACTGCAAAAGGCAAGGAGAAGGAGAAAGCTCAACCTGAGCAGCTAATCACACCCCAAACCAGCCCTCCATCTGTTCCATCTGCTCAAACTCAAAAATCCAAATCATCTAGCAGATCGAGTCAAATTCAAAAGAAGAAGAAAAGAACTGGATTCAGTTGGCCAACTACTCACCACAGACCATCTGGAGAGACCAACTGGGTTCCAGCTCACTTAAGAGATGGATGGGAAGGACTCAAAAATGCCTTCGTTCTGTGCAGATACTTCCTAAAGGAACCAGCATACATAGAAGGCAGTCCAAATGAGGCGTTCAACCGGTACCTAGATCTAAACGACGCCAGTGATCTGGTAGAAGAAATATGGAAGGCTGCTGCCCAAGCTAACATCCAGATCACTGCGCCCGAGAAAGAATACAGATCATGCCCCACCATTCCAGGGACTGATCTACCGGACAAAATATTCCTGCTCACCTTCATTAACCAGCTAGCTGAGAACAGAGGATACAAGGTGGATGCAGAAGATCTAGATTATATAAGGATAAAGGAAGGGATTTATGAGAGTGTGCAGTTGATCTCAGACGAGACCAGGGCAAATATGAAAAGACAACAGGAAGAGAAGAGAAAGAGCAGATAGCCATATTTCTTTCATTATGATCTGCATTTCTCACTTTTGATAATCTGTAAATTCTATTGTCCCTTATCTATTGAAGTTCATTTGATGTTTCTGATGACAAACTCTAATTGTCCAGAACACATATAATATATATATTCAAATCGTTATAAACCTAATAACGAATAATCATCAATCTGGCTATCAGACTAGACCATCCTTAAATGTGCTGATAGGACATTATTGTAAAGTGTGGTTTTGACATCATCAAAAAGGGGGAAATTGTTGGGAACCCTAAAGATATTTAGTTTTGATGATGGTCTTTCGAAACACACTTAGCTGTTTTAGAGCGTGAACTGTTCTACGTGTAAAAACAGATCACTAGAGATAAAGTGTACTCTGTTATGAAACAGATTAGGAGATGACTTGATTGGTAAAGGAAATATTCCTATAGAAGTCAATCTCAACTTAATATAGGATGAAGGTCAAGATTTCACGCCATAAGGAATCGATCTACTGTAACAGACAGCGACCAGATCGATGACCAGATCGATGCTTACAGCGAGGAACCAGAACGATTGAGTTATCAATCCACCAACTGACATCATCCTACACATCATATGCTCTTGTTACACCTAGATTAAAGTCCATCCAACTGGGATTGGAAAGAAGATCTTCGGTTAACATATAGAAGGAAAGAGACCGTTAGCAATCTACTTTCCATAACTCAAAGATTGAGTCAACCTTTCCTATATGGAAAAAACAGATATGATGGAAATCATTGATTGGCAATATACCAACTATCTCATGCCAATCAACAACAGCTAGAATTTTAAATTCAATGCCTATATAGTTAAAGTTAAAGATCTGGAAATAGGGAGAACACAAGCGAGCTATACTGTTGTCAAACTTTCAAGCAATCAATCGGTTATCCAGACTTAGAGCTTCAACAATCTGTGATTCAACATCACATCAACCACATCGATTCAAGTCTGTCTTATCGAGAGAAAGGAGATCACCCTGCTAGTTAGTAGTTTTCTAGTGGTAACGTAGAGGTAATCTGTTGTAAAGGGATACGACCCTTAATTCGTGCATAAGTATCTCTCTAGTTTTGATTGATACTTGTGACTCATTCTCCACGAGTATAAAGAAGCAGAGTATCCTAGTAGTGGATAATCTGGTCTAGTTTTGACCAGATCGTGGACGTAGGGCTTTCCTGAACCACGTTAAACAACTGTGTGCTTTACATTCCTGCATATTTAATTTCTGTTGTTTGTTATTCTAATCTTTAACTCTATCATTCGATCTGCATCTCAATCAATCTCTTTAACAATCTGGATAATCTCTAAGGTTTTCTAAACAAGAGCAATTACTAATCCACCATTATTCCGCACTGACTAAATACTCAGAAAGTAATAAGATCACTCTTATTATTAGCTAAGTGTTATCACTAAGAGAGTAATCTGTTTGGACTAAAACTGCTATCGATCTGCATATCGATCTGTCTAGTCATCTTTGAGCAATTTCTTATACAGAATAGCTTGAACTCTCACATAACTTGTCAAGTAAACTGAAAAGTTTGTATTTGGTGTATTCCCCCCCCCCCATACACCAAACCTTGCTCTTCGGGACCAACAAGTGGTATCAGAGCAGTGGTTCAAACGACCATCGTTTTGTTTCACAGGGATAAAACCTGCGTGGTCAACTTGAATAGATCTAGGAAAACCTTTTTCATTCACGTGCATTCTATCTGCTATGGAATCATCTGTTATCAGGGCATGCGAAGAATTCTCCATCCAAGGTTACAGAGAGTGGAGCTTCAGAATCAAAATGTGCCTCAAAGCACATCACTGCTTGATGTGCAAAGTAATCGAAGAAGGACCATTGGCAATCACAGAAGAAACTACTCGTATCACTGATACAGGAGTAGTCAAAGAATCTGTGCTAAAGGATCCCAGAAAATACACTTCTGAAGAAAGGAGAGAAGCAAATCTTGATGACTTTGCCAAAGGAATCATTTCCAGTACGGTCAAAGGCATACATCTGGCTAAAATCCAAGATCTGGATACTGCCAAAGAGATGTGGGAAGCCTTAAGAGACCTAGCCCTAGGATCTAAAGTGATGATTGAGAACAAGCTGTCTCTTGCCTGCAACAAATATGATGAATTTAAAATGAAACAAGGCGAGACAATAGAGCAGATGAAGATGAGATTCACTGGAATCCTCCTTGAGATATTTGCATTCAAAAAGAACAAATATACTCAAAGGGAGAAGAACATGAAAGTACTTAGAGCTCTTCCACCAAGCTGGGAGATCTATGCTGCAATGCAACCTCTCCGAGCAGATTTCAATGATCTGTCCACAGAAGCATTATTTGATCACCTAGAAGGTCATGAGTGTGACATTCAAAGAATTCGAGGACCAGATCATGTTGGGAACCCTAAAGATATTTAGTTTTGATGATGGTCTTTCGAAACACACTTAGATGTTTTATAGCTTAAACTGTTCTACGTGTAAAACAGATCACTAGAGATAAAGTGAATCCTGTTATGGAACAGATTAGGAGATGACTTGAAATGTAAAGGAAAATTCCTATAGAAGTCAATCTCAACTCAGAATAGGATGAAAGTCAAGATTTCACGCCAAAGAGGAATCGATCTGCTGTAACAGACAGTGACCAGATCGGTGACCAGATCGATGCCTGCAGCGAGGAACCAGAACGATTGAGTCATCAATTCACCAGCTGGCATCATCCTACACATCATATGCTCTTGCCACGGCAAGATCAAAGTCCATCCAACTGGGATTGGAAAGAAGATCTTCGATTAACTCATAGAAGGAAAGAGACCGTATGCAATCTACTTCCCATAACTCAAAGATTGAGTCAACCTTTTCTATATGGCAAGAAAAGATATGATAGAAACCATTGATTGACAATATACTATCTATCTCACGCCAATCAACAACGGCTAGAATTTTATATTCAATGCCTATATAGTTGAAGTTAGAGATCTGGAGAAGAGAGAGAGAACACACGCGAACTATACTGTCTTATCGAGACAAAGGAGATCACTTTGTGATTCTGCATCACACCAACCATCTCGATTCAAGTCTGTCTTATCGAGACAAAGGAGATCACCCTGCTAGCTAGTAGTTTTCTAGTGGTAACGTAGAGGTAATCTGTTGTAAAGGGACACGACACTTAACTCGTGCATAAGTATCTATCTAGCTTTGATTGATACTTGTGACTCGTTCTCCACGAGTATAAAGAAGCAGAGTATCCGAGTAGTGGATAATCTGGTCTAGTTTTGACCAGATCGTGGTCGTAGGGATTTCCCGAACCACGTTAAATAACTGTGTGCTTTTCATTCCTGCACTTTATTCTCAGTTGTTTTTTATTCTAACTCTCTGCACTATCATTAATCTGCATCTCAATCAATCTTCTTAACATTCTGGATAATTACTAAGGTTTTCTAAACAAGAGCAATCACTAATCCACCATTATTCCGCACTCACTCAACACTGAGAAAATAATAAGATCACTCTTATTATTAGCTAAGTGTATTCACTAAGAGAGTAATCTGTTTGGACCAAGACAGCTATCGATCTGCATATCGATCTGTCAAGTCATCTACGAGCAATTTCTTACATAGAATAGCTTGAACTCTCATATAACTTGTCAAGTAAACTGAAAAGTTTGTATTTGGTGTATTCCCCCCCCCCCCCCCATACACCAAACCTTACTCTTTCAGGACCAACAAGTGGTATCAGAGTAGTGGTTCAAACGACCATTGTTTTATTTCACAGGGATAAAACCTGCGTGGTCAACTTGAATAGATCTAGGAAAACCTTTTTCATCCACTATCATATTATCTGTTATGGAGTCATCTGTTGTCAGGGCTTGCGAAGAATTCTCTATCCAAGGATATAGAGAATGGAGCTTCAGAATCAAGATGTGTCTTAAAGCACATCACTGCTTGATGTGGAAAGTAATCGAAGAAGGACCACTGGCAATTACAGAAGAAACTACTAGTATGACTGATACAGGAGTGGTCAAAGAATCTGTACTAAAGGACCCTAGAAAATACACTTCTAAAGAAAGGAGAGAAGCAAATCTTGATGACTTTGCCAAAGCAATCATCTCCAGCACTGTCAAAGGCATACATCTGGCTAAAATCCAAGATCTGGATACTGCCAAAGAGATGTGGGAAGCCTTGAGAGACCTAGCCCTAGGATTTGAAGTAATGATTGAGAACAAGTTGTCTCTAGCCTGCAACAAATATGATGAATTCAAAATGAAACCAGGCGAGACAATAGAACAGATGAAGATGAGATTCACTAGAATTCTCCTTGAGATATCTACGTTCAAAAAGAACAAATATACTCAAAGGGAGAAGAACATGAAAGTTCTTAGAGCTCTACGACAAAGCTGGGAGATCTATGCTGCAATGCAACCTCTAAGAGCAGATTTCAATGAACTGTCCACTGAAGCCTTATTTGATCACCTCGAAGGTCATGAGTGTGACATTCAAAGAATACGAGGACCAGATCATCTGTCCAAAAAGACAGAAAGCAGCTCAAAGAAGGAAAAAGAGGTAGCTTTCAAAGCGAAGAGCAAACCAGATGATCCTCCTGAGCTAGCTACCCCAGATGAAGAGAAAGGCTATGACAAACTCCTAAAAGAGTTTGCAATTATTGCCAAACGAATGGACAAGATGGAGACCAGATCCAAGAAATACAGACGCTTCTACAAAGATAACAAAAGAAACTTCAACAAGAAGTATGACAATGATCGATCTGATGACAAGAATGAGTCCAACAAGCAGACTGACAAAACAACAAAGACTTCCAGTTCTACAGATTACACTTGCTTTGAATGTGGCAGAACAGGTCACTTCAAAACAGATTGCCCTGATTTGTCCAGAAGTCAAAGAGAAGAACTAAGAGCAAAAAGAGATCAAAAGCTTAAATATGAGCGCAAAGCCATGATAGCTGAACAGAACTCAAGCAGCTCGAGTCATTTCTCAGATAGCTCATCAGAAAATGATGAAGCTTTCATCGTTGACGACGAAGAAAGATGGAATGAATGCTATGTGGGATTGGACAACGGTCTAGATGAAGTTGAGGTAAATTCTTGCTACTCAAATTCCTCAGATAATAATAATAATCTTGAACAGGAAAGTGAAGATCAAGCAGAATACTCATGGGATGAAATAGATGAGATGTTCAAAAGTTACTCAAGTATCAAGAGGTTGTTCAAAGAAGTTGTTGAAGAGAATGACAGATTAAAGAAAGTTGAGCAGACTCTAAGCAAGGCAAACACACAATTTGTTGCTAAAATAAATGATCTGGAAGAACAGATCAAGAGTAAAGACAGTGAGATCCATTCACTTAACTCAAAAGTTAAGGATCTGGTTTCAAGAAACAATGTTGCTGAGGAAAAGATCAAGAAAGGAAAAGAAATGATTTACAAGAGTGATGAGCGTGCCAAGTTGCTAATAAATCTGCAACAAAAAGGCACATCTGGGTTAGGATATCCAGGCCACTCAGAAAAGTCCTCTGGAACCATAACATTCTTACCAGAAAGGAAGCAGATACCAGATCAAGTGAAGGATTTGAAAAACAAGAAAGGTTATCCTCAAAAAATGATAATTAAAGATGCGAAGAACAGGCAGTATCATCAAACAAAGCGACAACCAGCTCACTGCACAGAAATAGATCACCTTCAAAAACCGAATGTCAACAGGACAAATATTGTCAACAGGACAATACCAACTAAGAAAGGATTGAAGAAAGATGGAGTAGAGAAGTATCATCCATCTGAAATTCACTCTGTATCTAAAGTTGATAATGAAGGGAACATCATCACCTGCTATATTTCTGTTCCTAACCCAATCATAGATCTGGATTCAAAAAGGAATATTTGCTAATAATCAAGCACCCAAACGTTGAAAGGGTAGCTAAGTTTGATTAATTGCAGGATCAAAGAACTGCAAGAAGGAGTAAGGTTGCAAGAGGAGCAATCTGGATAATAGATAGTGGTTGTTCAAAACACATGACATGTGACAAGAACCTGCTATTAGATTACGTAGAAAAACCAGGACCCCAGGTCACTTTTGGATGTAATTCAAAAGGTTATACCAGAGGGTATGGAAACATCAAAGTTGGCAAGACTACTATCACTAATGTATCATACGTTGAGGGTCTTAGTCACAACCTGTTTTCTGTAAGTCAGTTTTGTGCTAATGGTAATCAGATTGTTTTTTATACTAACAACTGTCTGGTGAAGAATAAGGAAGGAGATGAGATACTCCTTACCGGTAAGTTGCAGGATAGACTATACATTGTCCAATGGACAAATCAGATCGAGACCTGCTTAGTCACCAAGACTGTATCAGAAACCAGCTGGCTATGGCATAAGAGATTAAACCACTTAAACTTTAAATCAATCAACAGGGTTGCCAAGGAAAAATTGGTGGAAGGACTACCAGATCAAGTATATGATAAAGATCATATATGTGATGCTTGTCAAGCTGGAAAACAAACCAGATCATCCTTCTCAAGCAAAACAGCTCACTCAACTTCAAGGATACTAGAGCTGTTACATCTTGATCTATTTGGACCAGTCAAACCTCTAAGCATAAATGGGAGAAAGTACACCCTAGTAATCATAGATGATTACTCAAGATTCACTTGGGTCATCTTTCTGTTAAAGAAGAAAGAAACCCTAGACAAGCTCCCTGACTTCCTAAACAAGATCACAAAACAGAAAGAGATGAGTATAACCTCTATCAGAACAGATCGAGGAACAGAATTTCTCAACCAGAAGATTGAAGCATACTACAACAAGATGGGAATCACTCATCAAACATCTGTTGCTCGAACTCCCCAACATAATGGAGTTGTTGAAAGGAGAAACAGATCACTCAAGGAAGCAGCACGTACAATGCTAAATGCTACAAATCTACCCAAGAAATTCTGGGCAGAAGCAATCTACACAGCCTGTTATACTCAAAACAGATCATCCATCACACTCAGACATGGAAAGACACCATACGAGATTTGGAACAACAGAAAGCCTAAGATTTCATATTTCAGAACTTTTGGTTGTTTGTGTTACATACACAATAATGGGAAATCACAGTTGAAGACTTTTGATAGCAAAACTGACCCTGGAATATTCTTAGGATATTCTGATGTTAGTAAAGCTTATCGAGTCTACAATAAGAACTCTCATATTGTGGAGGTAACACCTCATGTTGTCTTTGATGAGTCAATTGTTGAGTACAGGTCACCAGATGGAAAGCAGACAGAAAACCAGGTGACTATCAGAAGGATGAATGAACTACTACTTGAAGATATTCTTATCTGGAACTCAAAGAGTGAGGATGAAGAAATTATCACTCCACCTGTTGCTGAAGAGATCTTACAGCAAGGGGGAATATCACAACACAATCTGGATGAAAACAGATCATCAACAGAAGACAATGAAACAATTATTAATAATGATGACCAACATGAAAATCCAAATTCAGAAGAAAGTCCAGATGAGAATCCATTTCAAACTATATCAACAGCACACCCTGAATTTGAAGAACCAACAGATCAACCTGATCCTGAGATATCTGATGAAGAGATGACCAGGAGAAGGAGATGGATACAAGATCATCCACCAGAACAGATCGTTGGGAACCCATCAGATCGTGTAAAGACCAGAAGAATGCATGGAGAAAGTGCACTGTTGAGCTGTTACCTCTCTCGCATAGAGCCATCTGATGCATATGAAGCACTTCAAGATGCAGATTGGATAACAGCAATGCAAGAAGAACTCAATGAGTTCAAAAGGAATGAAGTCTGGTATCTCGTGGATAGACCCAAACACCAAGGTGTGATTGGTGTAAAATGGGTATTCAAAAATAAACGAGATGAAAATGGTGAAGTAGTCAGGAACAAGGCCAGATTGGTAGCTAAAGGCTATAATCAACAAGAAGGCATTGATTTTGATGAAACTTTCGCACCAGTAGCCAGATTAGAAGCTATAAGGCTGTTTTTAGCATATGCTGCTTACAAACGATTCAAGGTATACCAGATGGATGTCAAAAGTGCTTTTCTCAATGGTATCCTTGAAGAAGAAGTATATGTGGAACAGCCACCTGGATTTGAAGAAGCAGATCCAGATCAAAAAGTATATAGACTGGCTAAGGCATTCTATGGTCTAAAACAAGCCCCTAGAGCTTGGTATGAGACCTTATCAACCTTCCTACTAGAATCTGGATTCAGAAGAGGATCTGTTGACAAGACTTTATTCATCATCAAAGTCAAAGAAAACATCCTCTTAGTCCAGATCTATGTAGATGATATTATTTTTGGATCTCAATCAACCTATCTGTGTGACAAATTTGCAGAACTTATAAAAAATAAGTACCAAATGTCCATGATGGGACAAATGAGTTTCTTTCTAGGTTTGCAGGTCAAGCAGCTACCAGACGGTATCTTTATTAATCAGACAAAATACATCAACGATCTGCTAACCAAGTTTGGATTAAAAGACAGTAATCCAGTGAAAATCCCAATGCAGACCAATGGGAAAATCGATCCAGATCCAGAGGGAAAACCTGCAAACATTACACAATACGGAGGGATCATAGGATCATTACTCTACCTAACTGCCAGTCGACCTGACATCACTTTTGCAGTAGGAGTATGCGCTAAATATCAAGCAAATCCCAAAGAGTCACACATGGAAGCAGCTAAGAAGATACTAAGATATCTTAAGGGAACAGCCCATGCAGGATTATGGTATCCATGTGAAGACAATTTTGAGCTAACTAGATACACTGACTCAGATTATGCTGGATGTAAACTGGATAGAAAGTCAACATCTGGTACATGTCAGTTTCTAGGAAATAAACTAATTTCTTGGTTTTCAAAGAAACAGACATCCGTTGCCACCTCAACTACAGAGGCAGAATATATGGTAGCTGGAAGTTGTTGTGCACAAATACTGTGGCTAAGACAACAGCTTAAAGACTATGAGATTGATGTCAAGGAGATACCTATTTTCTGTGATAGTTCAAGTGCTATAGCAATCACACAGAACCCAGTGTTGCACACCAGATGCAAACATGTGGATGTGAGACATCATTTCATAAGAGACCATGTTGAAAAGAAACATGTACAGATTGAGAAAATACACACTGAAGTTCAGAGAGCAGACATTCTCACTAAGGCATTACCAGAAGAAAGATTTAAGATGCTTTGTGGAAAACAAGGACTTTTAAATCTTGAAGAAAGAACCAGATTAATCTAAACCAGATCAAATTCAATATTCCAACAGGGAATCAAAACCAGATCATCATGGTCCAGATTGATAAAATCCAGATCACGTGAAATTCCAACAGGAAATTGACACCAGATCACTAAGTATATGCCAATACAGATTGATCAAATTCCAACTGGGAATTATTAAAAGAGTCAACCAGATCGATGGTTCTCACTATGAAAGAGATCGACCTTGACCAGATCACTTAATGACACGTGGATATTAAAATAATATCAATTATCCCATTACTTGGTTAAGGGGGAAAGTCAACTATATACGGCGACTAATTATATCGTATATCAAAATTCTGACACTTGATATCAAATCTTTTATTTTTGTGATGATTGATACTATGTTAGGGAACTGTGACCAAAAGGATATTTACCAAACCAAGAAAAGGGAAGCTTTCCAACCGCGCTAAACAACCACGCGCCCTCTCTTAACCCCACGATCAAAGGCGCGTACATCATACAATAAATAGAGGCGGTGACAAACACTAACCCTAGAACATGGAAAGGCGGGAAAAGCTGTAAAAGGGAAGTTTATTAATTCTTTATTACCTTACTTATCTCTATTCTCTTATATAAAATTGATAAGTCGTTTCATATATCACCTATACTTATATTTCTCGAAACACTTAGCAAATTTCCCTCTTCCAAAATTCTCTCTACCCACGAAAATCACTCTCTTCTTTGCAAAAATGGCACCCAAATCATCTGTTTTTCTCAAGCAAGCAAGTTTTCTGAAACCTTACATACACGAAGACCTTTTCGCGGTTCTTGACACCTTCGGGTTTCATAAACTAGACAAGGCATTTGACCTTGTTCGCCAATGCAAAGGTTTCTTGTTTATATTTTTTTCTTTTGCTGTTGTTTTTGTTTGTCTTATATTATCTTTTAAACCTGTTTTGGCAAACTGCTTTTATTCATTTGCACATATATTTACTTGTGATCACTGTGATATCGATTGCTAGCCTGCATAAACTGCTTTGTGGCACTTATACTTCACTGATGGAAGGATAGTGCTCACATATGTTCTACTGTGTTTCTTGTAGGTTTCTACAATATTGTCACTTCACACCCAGTGCACTTCCTACCCAAGGATGTTGCTGCTTTCTACCTCTCATGGCAGGGAGAGAGGGGTGGAGATGAGGCAACCATCAGGGTTAGTAAAGGGAATACTGTCAGCAACACCCCTTTCAACGTCATCAATATCATCAACGATGTTTATAAGTTGAAGGATGAAGGTACAGACCTTGGGAAAATCACTGCAGCACAACTCCAATAGGCAGTGGAGATGGTAATGATCATACCAATCCAATATACGAACCGGATGTTCACAACAGCACTTCTTGCTCCAGAATTCAGAATTCTATTCGAATTCGTGCAGCGAATCTTCCTCAACCACAACGGCTCGTATGACCAGGTCACTCCTGAAAAGTTCAGGATCCTAGCAGCAGTGGTTCTCAACCTGCCAGTGAACTGGAGCAGGATTTTGTTTGATCTCTTGGCAAAGGAGGCCAATATGATCTTGTTTGTGAAAGGTGGTTCACCCGGCATTGAGGTGAAGAGGAGCAGTCTAAGGCATTCTACGAAAATCAGCTTCATGCTGGAAACATTCTTCCCTCATCACCAATGGGACACCGCTGTTGAATTCAACACAAGGCAATATTTTCCCAAAGACCAGCATCAGATAGAAATGTCGATGGGCATTTCAGCCAATCTGATTGCACGGGTGAAGGATTCAGTGGTGTTTAGTGCACTGATGGAAATGGGAAACTCGAATCCGATCTGGATTCCTCCATCTGGTCCAGCAGATCGATCCACCAAATCTAAAGCCACCAAGGAGAAGCCAATAGAGAGAACTCCATCCAAGAGAGTGACCAGGAGGGCCAGCTTTGTCGAAACTGATACATCTACAGCAGCTCAGCCACCCAAACCCAAACGAAGGAAGTTGCAGAGACTGGCTGAAACAGAACAATGCCCAGAACCTGTACCAGAAAATGTTCTCCCTCAACAGGAGGTTGAGGAAGAAGAAATTTTGATGGGTGGTTCACCTGAAGATGTGGCCCCCATTTCATCCTTGAACCCTGATCAAACCAAGGATTTTTCACCCGCACATTCTACCAGCCCATCATCTGCTGAACCCCTTGAGCAGATTGATGAGGAAGCTGAGGAAGAAGAGACATCCACTGATGAAGAGGAGGAGTTGAAGAAAGCAGAAACTGTTGTGAAAATGCTGGAGACAGAGGCAGATCACTCTGTGCTCAGAACTTTCTCGGGGATCCAGCTTACCCCAGAAACTTATGACGTAGCCAAGAGGCTCAAGTTTCTGTTGCTGGTGAAAGATAAAGAATTCTACGTTCTGGATGCCCTGCTCCGCACCTGATCCATCCATGCACTAAAGATCGAAGAAGCAACCCTACTCAAGATCTTCACTGTTGCATCAGTTTATGAGTTAAGAGAATCCTACCAGCCAGACATACTTGGGATGGCTAAATTTGAAGCTGATGAACTCAAGATCGATCTGCGATCTGTTTATGAGAAAACCAACATGCTGGACTTTTATAACAGCATTGAGGAAGAGATTGTCGATGAAGAGGTTATGGAAGAAGCAGTTGAAGCAGCTCAAGCTGATACTCACCAACAGGGTGAAGCTATCCCAGCAACTGAGATAGATCAGCCAATGGCTGAAAGTGAAAAGCAGGCCACTGCACCTACTGAGGGGGAACAAGTCACACCTTCTGAAATCCCCAATGCAGTGAGCAGCCAAGCAGAGGATGAGCTTGTTGGACAAAATGTCGGCGGAAACGACATCTACACCCCTGCTGCTGCAAATGCACTTGGTGTCTATGTGCAGACATATACCTTAGAAGACATACTGATGGATCAACATCAACCACTGTCCCACACACAAATCAGAGATCTCATCTCCCAGAAAGTCGACAAGTACATGTATGGGATGCTCTCCACCGTTCAAGATGAAGCCATACGCATACTCACAGAGTTCAACGACCACTTGAAGACTCATGTCGATCAAGTTGACTCTGATTTGAGGAGGATATGCAGACTAAAAATTGAAGAGATCAGCAAGAAATTGGACGATGATCGAGTTGCTGCCGAAGAGAGGAAAGCCCAGATCGATCAGAGTTTGTTCAATACAGAGCTTAAGGTAAAGGAGATATACAAGATTATCACGGCCTTCGCTGAGAAAGAAAAGGACATGGTGCATGCCATCGTGAAGGACCAGACAGATGGCATCACCACAGATGTTCTGAAGGAAGCAATCTCACACACCAAAACCATGTTCCGACAGTTTGAGGCAGATGGAAAGAATTTTGTCGAAAGAAAGTTAAGCGAACTGCGCTATCCCACAAAAACAATGATCGACACATATTTCAACAATTTCGGGATTGTCCAAGAAGATGTAGAGCGCCACACAGCCGAACTATCTAACATTTCAAAATCCTTTCAAAAGCAGATTGATGATTCCAACCTCAACATCACATCACTACTTACACAGAAGGTGGAGACCGACAAAGAGATCAATGCATTGAAGGAAGAGATCTCTTCCCTCCGGACACTTATCAACATTGTTGTTGCTGATGTCGAAAAGGGGGAAGGGACTGGGAAGAAAATAAAGCCATCTGCTGCTGCTGCAAAAGAGAAAGGAAAGGAGATAGCTCAACCGGAGCAGCAGATCACATCATAACCAGCCCTCAGCTCTCCATCTACTCACACTCAAAAGTCTAAATCATCCACCAGATCGAGCCAAACCCAGAAAAAGAAGAAAAGAACTGGATTCAGTTGTCCAACTGCTCACCTCAGATCATCTGAACAGACCAACTGGGTTCCAGCTCACTTAAGAGAGGGTTGGGAAGGACTCAAGAATGCCTTCGTTCTGTGTAGATACTTTTTGAAGGAACCTGCATACATGGATGGATCTCCAAATGAGGCATTCAACCGGTACCTAGACCTAAATGACGCCAGTGATCTGGTAGAAGAAATAAGGAAGGCTGTTGCCCAAGCAAACGTCCAAATCACTGCGCCCGAGAAAGAATACAGATCATGCCCCACCATTCCAGGGACTGATCTACCGGACAAAACCTTTCTGCTCACCTTCATCAACTAGCTAGCAGAAAATAGAGGATACAAGGTGGATGCAGAGGACCCGGACTACATAAGGATCAGAGAGGGGATATACGAGAGTGTCCAGCTTATCTCAGACGAGACCAGAGCAAAGATGAAGAGGCAACAAGAAGAGAAAAGAAAAAGCAGATAGACACATTTCTCATATCTTT
Source organism: Leonotis leonurus (assembly GCA_026898415.1). Classification (NCBI taxonomy): domain Eukaryota; kingdom Viridiplantae; phylum Streptophyta; class Magnoliopsida; order Lamiales; family Lamiaceae; genus Leonotis; species Leonotis leonurus. The sequence goes on from JAPKLX010000308.1 coordinate 159,801, forward strand.
ATGATCTGCATTTCTTATGTTTTGTCTTGACTATCTGTAAACTCTATTAGTCTCTTTATATATGAAATCCCGTTGAGTTTCTGATGACAACATTTTATTGTCCAGAACACATATAAAATATCCTAAACGTTATAAACTTAATAACGTACAAACATCAATCTGGCTATCAGACCAGATCGCCTTTTAAGAGCTGGTAGGACATTATTGTAAAGTGTGGTTTCGACATCATCAAAAAGGGGAAAATTGTTGGGAACCCTAAAGATATTTAGTTTTGATGATGGTCTTTCGAAACACACTTAGATGTTTTATAGCTTAAACTGTTCTACGTGTAAAACAGATCACTAGAGATAAAGTGAATCCTATTATGGAACAGATTAGGAGATGACTTGAAATGTAAAGGAAAATTCCTATAGAAGTCAATCTCAACTCAGAATAGGATGAAAGTCAAGATTTCACGCCAAAGAGAAATCGATCTGCTGTAACAGACAGTGACCAAATCGATGCCTGCAGCGAGGAACCAGAACGATTGAGTCATCAATTCAACAGCTGGCATCATCCTACACATCATATGCTCTTGCCACGTCAAGATCAAAGTCCATCCAACTAGGATTGGAAAGAAGATCTTCGATTAACTCATAGAAGGAAAGAGACCGTTAGCAATCTACTTCCCATAACTCAAAGATTGAGTCAACCTTTTCTATATGGCAAGAAAAGATATGATAGAAATCATTGATTGACAATATACTATCTATCTCACGCCAATCAACAACGGCTAGAATTTTATATTCAATGCCTATATAGTTGAAGTTAGAGATCTGGAGAAGAGAGAGAGAACACACGCGAACTATACTGTTGTCATACTTTCAAGCAATCTGCAATCCAGACTTAGAGCTTCAACACTTTGTGATTCTGCATCACACCAACCATCTCGATTCAAGTCTGTCTTATCGAGACAAAGGAGATCACCCTGCTAGCTAGTAGTTTTCTAGTGGTAACGTAGAGGTAATCTGTTGTAAAGGGACACGACACTTAACTCGTGCATAAGTATCTATCTAGCTTTGATTGATACTTGTGACTCGTTCTCCACGAGTATAAAGAAGCAGAGTATCCGAGTAGTGGATAATCTGGTCTAGTTTTGACCAGATCGTGGACGTAGGGATTTCCCGAACCACGTTAAATAACTGTGTGCTTTACATTCCTGCACTTTATTCTCAGTTGTTTATTATTCTAACTCTCTGCACTATCATCAATCTGCATCTCAATCAATCTTCTTAACATTCTGGATAATTACTAAGGTTTTCTAAACAAGAGCAATCACTAATCCACCATTATTCCGCACTCACTCAACACTGAGAAAATAATAAGATCACTCTTATTATTAGCTAAGTGTATTCACTAAGAGAGTAATCTGTTTGGACCAAGACAGTTATCGATCTGCATATCGATCTGTCAAGTCATCTACGAGCAATTTCTTACACAGAATAGCTTGAACTCTCATATAACTTGTCAAGTAAACTGAAAAGTTTGTATTTGGTGTATTCCCCCCCCCCCATACAACAAACCTTGCTCTTTCGGGACCAACAGATCATCTGTCCAAAAAGGCAGAAAGCAGCTCAAAGAAGGACAAAGAGGTAGCCTTCAAAGCGAAGAGCAAACCTGATGATCTTTCTGAGTCTGCTACTCCAAAAGAAGAGAAAGGATATGACAAACTGTTAAAAGAATTTGCGATGATCGCCAAAAGAATGGACAAAATGGAGACCAGATCGAAGAAATACAGACGCTTCTACAAAGATAACAAGAGAAACTTCAATAAGAAGCATGACGATGATCGATCTGATGACAAGAATGAATTCAAGAAGCAGACTGCTAAAACAACAAAGACTTCTAGCTCTACAGATTACACTTGCTTTGAATGTGGCAGAACAGGTCACTTCAAAACTGATTGTTCTGATCTGTCTAGAAGTCAAACAGAAGAACTAAGAGCTAAAAGAGATCGAAAGCTTAAATATGAGCGCAAAGCCATGATAGTTGAACAGAACTCAAGAAGCTCGAGTCATTTCTCGGATAGCTCATCAGAAAATGATGAAGCTTTCATAGCTGATGACAAAGAAAGCTGGAATGAATGCTATATGGGATTGGACAACGGTCTAGATGATGTTGAGGTAAATTCTTGCTACTCAAATTCCTCAAATAATAATAACAATCTTGAACAGGAAAGTGAAGATCAAGCAGAATACTCATGGGATGAAATAGATGAGATGTTCAAAAGCTACTCAAGCATCAAGAGATTGTTTAGAGAATTTGTTGAAGAGAATGACAGATTAAAGAAAGTTGAACAGACCCTAAGCACAGCAAACACTCAATTTGCTGCTAAAATGAATGATCTGGAAGAACAGATCAAGAGAAAAGACAGTGAGATCCACTCACTTAATTCAAAAATTAAAGATCTGGTTACCAGAAACAATGTTGCTGAGGAGAAGATCAAGAAAGGCAAGGAAATGATTTACAAAAGTGATGAACGTGCCAAACTACTAATCAACATGCAGCAAAAAGGCACATCTGGAATAGGATATCCAGGTCACTCAGAAAAATCTTCGGCAACCATAAACTTTGTACCAGAAAGGAAGAAAATACCAGATCAAGTGAAGGACTTGAAAAATAAGAAAGGTTATCCCCAGAAGATGATAATAAAAGATGCGAAGAACAAGCAGTATCATCAAACAAAGGGACAACCAGCTCACTACACAGAAACAGATCACCTTCAAAAGGCAAATGTCAACAGGACAAAAATTGTCAACATGACAGTACCTACTTAGAAAGGATTGAAGAGAGATGAAATAGAGAGATATCATCCATCTGAAATTCACTCTCTATCTAAAGTTGACAATGAAGGGAACATCATTACCTGCTATATTTCTGTTCCTAACCCTAGAATGTTCTGGATTCGAAAAGGAATATTTGCTAATAATCAAGAACCCAAACGTTGAAAGGGTAGCTAAGTTTGATTAATTGCAGGATCAAAGAACTGCAAGAAGGAGTAAGGTAGCAAGACGAACCATTTGGATAATAGATAGTGGATGTTCAAAACACATGACATGTGACAAGAACCTACTATCAGATTACATAGAGAAACCAGGACCACATGTCACTTTTGGATGTAATTCAAAAGGATATACCAGAGGGTATGGAAACATCAAAGTTGGCAAGACCACCATCACAAATGTATCATACGTTGAGGGTCTTAGTCACAATCTGTTTTCTGTAAGTCAGTCATCAAACATCTGCTGCTCGAACTCCTCAACAGAATGGAGTTGTTGAGAGGAGAAACAGATCACTCAAAGAAGCAGCTCGCACAATGCTTAATGCAACCAATCTACCAAAGAAATTCTGGGCAGAAGCAATCTACACAGCCTGCTACACACAAAACAGATCATCCATCACATTCAGACATGGAAAGACACCATATGAGATATGGAACAGCAGAAAGCCTAAGATTTCTTATTTTCGTACTTTTGGCTGTTTGTGTTACATACATAATAATGGGAAATCACAATTGAAAACTTTTGATAGCAAAACTGTCCCTGGAATATTCTTAGGATATTCTGATGTTAGTAAAGCTTATCGAGTTTACAATAAGAACTCTCATATTGTGGAGGTAACACCTCATGTTGTTTTTGATGAGTCTACTGTTGAGTACAGGTCATTAGATGAAGAACAAACAGAAAATCAGGTGACTACAAGAAGGATGAATGAAATACTTCTTGAAGACATTCTAATCTGGAATTCTAAAAGAGTTGATGAAGAAATTGATACTCCACCTGCTGCTGAGGAAATCTTACAGCAAGGGGGAACAATTCAAATTAATCTGGATGAGAATAGATTGCCAACAGAAAGCAGTGAAACAGTCATTGCTGATGATGAGCAAGCAGGAAATCAAGATCCAGAGGCAGAACCAGATGAGAATCCATTCGAAGCTTCATCAACTGCACACCCTGAATTTGAGGAACCAACTGATCAACCTGATCCTGTGATATCCGATGAAGAGATGACCAGGAGAAGGAGATGGATACAAGACCATCCACCAGAACAGATCGTTGGGAACCCATCAGATCGTGTGAAGACCAGAAGAATGCATGGAGAAAGTGCATTGTTGAGCTGTTATCTCTCTCGCATGGAGCCATCTGATGCTTATGAAGCACTTCAAGATGCAGATTGGATAACTGCAATGCAAGAAGAACTCAATGAGTTCAAAAGAAATGAAGTCTGGTATCTCGTGGACAGATCCAAACACCAAGGTGTGATAGGTGTAAAATGGGTGTTCAAAAATAAACGAGATGAGAATGGTGAAGTAGTCAGAAACAAGGCAAGATTGGTAGCTAAAGGCTATAATCAACAAGAAGGCATTGATTTTGATGAAACATTCGTACCAGTAGCCAGATTAGAAGCTATAAGGTTATTCCTAGCATATGCTACTCACAAACGGTTCAAGGTATACCAGATAGATGTCAAAAGTGCTTTCCTCAATGGTATCCTTGAAGAAGAAGTATATGTGGAATAGCCACCTGGATTTGAAGAGGCAGATCCAGATCAGAAAGTATACAGACTAGCTAAAGCAGTCTATGGTCTAAAACAAGCCCCTAGAGCTTGGTATTAGACCTTATCAAACTTCCTACTAGAATCTGGATTCAGAAGAGGATCTGTTGACAAGACTTTGTTTATCATCAAAGTCAAAGAAAACATTCTCCTAGTCCAGATCTATGTAGATGACATCATTTTTGGATCTCAATCTACCTATCTGTGTGACAAATTTGCAGAACTTATGAAAAATAAGTACCAAATGTCCATGATGGGAGAAATGAGTTTCTTTTTAGGTTTGCAGGTCAAGCAGCTACCAGATGGTATCTTTATTAATCAGACAAAATACATCAACGATCTGCTGACCAAATTTGGATGAAAAGATAGTAACCCAGTAAAAATCCTAATGCAGACCAATGGGAAAATTGATCCAGATCCAGAGGGAAAACCAGCCAACATTACTCTATACAGAGGAATCATAGGATCACTACTATACCTAACTGCCAGTTGACCTGACATCACATTTGCAGTAGGTGTATGTGCAAGATATCAAGCAAATCCCAAAGAGTCTCACATGGAAGCAGCCAAGAAGATATTAAGATATCTCAAGGGAACAGCCCATGTAGGATTATGGTATCCGTGTGAAGACAATTTTGAGCTAACTGGATACACTGACTCAGATTATGCTGGATGTAAACTGGACAGAAAGTCAACTTCTGGTACATGTCAGTTTCTAGGAAATAAACTGATCTCTTGGTTCTCAAAGAAGCAGACATCCGTTGCAACATCCACCACATAAGCTGAATACATGGCAGCAGGTAGTTGTTGCGCTCAAATACTTTGGCTAAAGCAACAACTCAAAGATTATGAGATTGATGTCAAAGAAGTACCAATCTTCTGTGATAGCTCAAGCGCAATAGCTATCACACAGAATCCTGTTCTGCATACTAGATGCAAACATGTGGATGTAAGACATCATTTTATAAGAGATCATGTTGAAAGAAAACATGTACAGATTGAGAAGATACACACTGAAATACAGAGAGCTGATATTCTTACTAAAGCATTACCAGAAGAGAGGTTTAAAATGCTTTGTGGAAAATTAGGACTATTAAATTTGGAAGAAAGGATCAGGTAGTCTTAGAACAAATCGTATGATATTTCAACTGGAAATAGATACCAGATCAACGTGTTCCAACAAGGTACTAAAACCAGATGATCCAAGTACAGATTAATAAAGACAAATCTTGTAAGATTCCAACTAGGAATTAACACCAGATCACTAAAAGAATAACAAGAGTCAACAAGATTAATCAAATTCCAACCGGGAATTATTAAGACAGATTGGTGTTCATTGTTGAGTATGGCATAAGCAGGTCGATGCTGTTAACATCAGTGGTAACATCAGCTCGCTAATAAAGAGAACAATCTTGACCAGATCACTTATACCACGTGGATATTAAAATTAATATTCTTATTAATTATCCCATTACTTGGTTAAGGGGGAAAGGTCAACTATATACGGCGACTAATTATATACATTCTGACATCAGATATCATATCTTTTATTTTTGATGATTAAGTACAGTATTTGGGAAATGTGATCGAGGAAATATCTACCAAATCAAGAAAAAGGGAGAAAAATAACTGCAACAAAGACAACGCGCCACACTACAACCATTCGATCAAAGCGCGTGCATCATACGATATATAGAGGCGGTGATAGACTGAAAACCTAGAACATGGAAAGGCGGGAAAGCTGAAAAAGGGAAGGATTTCTGAATATTTTATTACCCTACTTATCTTCTCATTCGACTATATACATTGATAAGGCGTTTCTTGTATCACCCACACTTATATCTTCCCAAACACTTAGCATTTTTCCCTCTCCTCCAAAATTCTCTCTGCCTTCGCAAATTACTCTTTTTTTAAAACAAAAATGGCACCCAAATCATCTATTTTTCTTGAGCAAGCAAGCTTTCTGAAACCATATTGTTGGGAACCCCATAACATATTCTAAGTTTTGATGATGCTTTTTCAAAACATGCTTGGTATTATACATGTTCTGTACCTTTTCTCTATTGATTTCAGAATAACAGATAGTCGAAGGTTCAAACAGAACGATAGAAGATGTCTTGGACAGATACTAAAACCAGCCAGTCTCAAGCAGAAGGCTGGAGCAGAAGGCATAGTCTTAAGACAGAAAGCTAAACCAGCATAGTCTTAAGACAGAAAGCTAAACCAGCAAGTCTTAAGACAGAAAGCT
>JAPKLX010000308.1:166651-201936 GCA_026898415.1 Leonotis leonurus
AGCAAGTCTTAAGACAGAAAGCTAAACCAGCAAGTCTTAAGACAGAATGCTAAACCAGCAAGTCTCAAGACAGAATGCTAAACCAGCAAGTCTCAAGACAGAAGGCTAAACCAGCAAGTCTCAAGACAGAACATCAACCAGAAAGTACTTCTACCAGAAAGTATTTTCTACCAGAAAGTATTTTCAACCAGAAAGTTCTTCTACCAGAAAGCTCTTATACCAGAATGTACCTCAAACCAGAAAGTGTCTAAACCAGTATTCAAGCAGATAGGTACTAGACCAGAGAGGTCACAACCAGAAGGTTAGAAGCAAACCAGAAAGAGCAGAATCAAATCTATCAAAGAAGCATTAAAGACTTTCCATTGAAGAAACAGAAACTGAATCACTGATTGACATGAAGAAGGAAAGCAATCACAGATGATCTGCTTACCAATCATAGAAGATTCAATCAACAGCTCTACAAGGAAAGAAGAGTTATGACTGATTGGCAATCCACAAATCAAATCACGCCAATCAACAAACGGCTAGAATTTCAAATTCAGAGCCTATATATCTTTGAAGATTTAAAGTCTGAAAGAGATAGAACAAAATACATAAGCGCTATACAGCAGAAATACTTTCAGCACTCTATCTCTAAATCAGACTTAAGCTTCAACCAGTTCGTGATCATCATTACACCAACCCACCTCGATTCAAGTCTGTCTTATCGAGAGAAGGAGATCTTTACTAGCTAGTAGTTTTCTAGTGGATTAACGTGAAGATAGCCTCTGTTTACAGTTGTTTTCTGTAAGTTGTAAAGGGACACGACCCTTATTCGTGCATAAGTTTCAACTTGGTTGTACTTGGAACTTGTGGCTCGTTCTCAGCGAGGTTAAATAAGAAGAGTATCCTAGTAGTGGATATCTAATCCAGTTTGGATTAGACCGTGGACGTAGGGGGTTTCCCGAACCACGTAAAAATAACTGTGCCATTTAAATTCTGCATTTTATATTCAGTTGTTTTTATTCTGCATCTGTCATACTCATTCAAACCTGCATTCTTAATCTATCTTCTAAATTCTCGATTAAGCTTTCAAAAGATTTTCTTAACAAGAGCACCAACTAAATCCACCATTATTCCGCACACAATACACTGCTGGAAATTAAGTTTACACTTACTTTCTGCCTTGTATATCTCACGTGAGAGATCTTACTTGGATAGAACTTAATTGATTAGAAAATCATAGTGTTCTATCATCTAGAGCAATCTGAAATTCAGAAAGCTCACATCTCTCTGATTGAAATTGACAAGTAAACTGAAAAGTTTGCATTTGGTGTATTCCCCCCCCATACACCAAACCTTGCTCTTTCGGGACCAACAAGTGGTATCAGAGCAGTGGTTCATACGACCATTGTTTTGTTTCACAAGGTTATATACCTGCGTGGTCAACTTGAATAGATCTAGAAAATCTTTTCATCATCTGCATATTATCTGTTATGGAGTCTTCTGTTATCAGGGCATGCGAAGAATTTTCCATTCAAGGTTACAGAGAATGGAGTTTCAGAATCAAGATGTGTCTCAAAGCTCATCACTGCTTGATGTGGAAGGTGATAGAAGAAGGACCTTTGGCTATTACAGAAGAAACTACTCGAATTACAGAAATAGGAGTAGTCAAAGAATCTGTATTGAAAGATCCCAGAAAGTATACTTCTGAAGAAAGAAGAGAAGCAAATCTTGATGATTTTGCTAAGGGAGTTATCTCCAGTACTGTGAAAGGAGTTCATCTGGCCAAGATCCAAGATCTTGATACAGCTAAAGAAATGTGGGAAGCACTAAGAGATCTCAGCTTAGGATCTGAAGCTATGATCGAGAACAAGCTATCCCTAGCATGTAATAAGTTCGATGAATTCAAAATGAAGCCTGGAGAAACTATTGAACAAATGAAGAACAGGTTCACTGAAATATTACTTGAAGTGTCTGCCTTCAAAAAGGATAAGTACACACAGAGAGAGAAGAATCTCAAGATTCTTAGAGCCTTACCACCAAGCTGGGAAATCTATTCAGCTATGCAACCTCTACGTGCTGATTTCAATGATCTGTCTGTAGAAGCACTCTTTGATCATCTGGCTGTCCATGAATGTGATATCAGAAGGATACATGGACCAGATCACTCCTCCAGCAAGAAGAGTGAAAACAGCACTAAGAAGGAGAAAGAGACTGCCTTCAAAGCGAAGTGCAAAACAGATGACTCAACATCATCTGCTACACCAGCAGAAGGAGGATATGAGAAGCTACTCAAAGAATTCTCATTGATTGCTAAAAGAATGGACAAAATGGAAGTCAGATCAAGAAAGTATCGTAGATTCTACAAAGACAACAAGAATAGATACCAGAAAAATAAAGAAACAGAACGATCTGTTGACAAAACAGAAAGTAAAGGAAATGATAAAATCTCTAATCCTACTGACTATACTTGCTATGGTTGTGGAAGAACAGGTCACTTCAAAACAGACTGTCCTGACCTATCCAAAAGCCAGAGAGAAGAATTAAGAGCTAAGAGAGACAGGAAACTTAAAGCTCAACGTAAAGCTATGATAGCAGAAGAGGACTCCAGCAGCTCAAGTCATTTAACAGACAGTTCATCAGAAAATGATGAAGCTTTCTATGCTGGAGAAACAGACAATGAATGGGATGAATGCTACATGGGCCTAGACAATGGACTCGACCAGAATGAGGTAAATTTTCATGACTCTCAATCTTCAGATAAATCTGATTATGATTCAGGTAATGAAGATGAACCAGAGGTTACATGGAAAGAAATCAGCGAGATGTTTGAAAGCTATACAAGCATCAAGAAGCTATTCTCTGAAGCTGTTAAAGAGAATGAGAAGTTGAATGATACTGTAAAATTCCTGAGTGGAGCCAATACCAAGTTCTCGGTCCAGATAACCGATCTGGAAGAACAAATCAAGAATAAAGACAGTGAGATTCATACTTTGAACTCAAAGGTCAAAGATCTAATCAATAGGAACAACATTGCTGAAGAAAAGATAAAGAAAGGCAGAGATATGATCTACAGGAGTGATGAACGTGCCAAGTTACTCATCAACATACAACAGAAAGGCTCTGCTGGATTAGGATATCCAGGTCACTCAGAAAAAGCAGCAAGTCCTATAAAATTTGTACCAGAAAGAAGTCAAATACCAGATCAAGTAATAAACTTGAAAACTAAGAAAGATCTTCCCCAGAAGATGATGGTTAAACAAGCTGATAACAGAAAATATCATCAAAACAAAGGACATCCTGCCTACTACACAGAATCCAAGCAACAGTTCAAAAACAATGTCAACAGGACAACACAGAAGAGAACAGAAAGCAAAAGATCAGAGAAATATCATTCATCTGTTCTTCATTCAAAATCCAATGTTGATGAAAATGGGAATGTCATCACCAGCTACTTTACAGTTCCCAATTTAAAGCTATTCTGGATTAAAAAGGGAATCTTTGCTAATAACCAAGCACCCAGACAATAAAGGGTAGCTAAGCTTATCTAATTGCAGGACCAGAAAGCTGCAAGAAGAAGCAAGATTGCAAAAGGATCAATCTGGATAATTGATAGTGGATGTTCGAAACACATGACCTGTGACAAGAATCTACTAACAGACTACATTGAGAAACCAGGACCCCAAGTCACTTTTGGATGCAATTCAAAAGGATATACCAGAGGGTATGGTAACATAAAAATTGGCAAGACCACCATCTCAAATGTTTCATATGTTGAAGGTCTCAGCCATAATCTGTTCTCTGTAAGTCAGTTCTGCACCAATGGTAATCAAATTATTTTTGACACTAACAACTGTCTGGTGAAGAACAAGGAAGGAGATGAGATACTCCTTACCGGGATATTGCAGGATAGACTGTATATTGTGCAATGGAATAACCAGATAGAGACCTGTCTGGTCACTAAGACCGTGTCAGAAACTAGCTGGCTATGGCATAAAAGATTAAGTCATCTCAACTTCAAAACAATCAACAAGATTGCACGAGAGAAACTAGTTGAGGGTCTGCCAGAACAAATCTATGACAAGAATCACACATGTGAAGCATGTCAAGCTGGAAAGCAGACCAGATCATCTTTTTCAAACAAATCTGTCCAGAGCTCAACCAGAATATTAGAGTTACTGCATTTAGACTTATTTGGTCCAGTTAAACCTTTAAGCATAAATGGCAGGAAATATACTCTAGTCATCATTGATGATTATTCAAGATTTACTTGGGTAATATTCTTATATAAGAAGAAAGAAACTCTGGAGAAGCTGCCAAACTTTCTCAACAAGATCTCTAAGAAAAAGGAAGTTTCTGTTACCACTATCAGAACAGATCGTGGAACAGAATTTCTAAACCAGAAGGTTGAGGAATACTGCAACCAGATGGGAATCACTCACCAGACATCTGCTGCAAGAACTCCTCAACAGAATGGGGTAGTTGAGAGAAGAAATAGATCATTAAAAGAAGCAGCTCGTACTATGCTCAATGCAACCAGACTGCCAAAGAAATTTTGGGCAGAAGCCATCTATACAGCATGCTACACCCAGAACAGATCAGTTGTTTCCATCAGACATGGGAAGACACCCTACGAGATATGGAACAACAGAAAACCCAGGATTCATTACTTTCGTTCTTTTGGCTGTCTGTGTTACATACACAATAATGGGAAATCTCAGTTGAAAACTTTTGATAGCAAAGCTGATCCAGGAATATTCTTAGGATATTCTGATGTTAGCAAAGCTTATAGAGTTTTTAACAAGAGGACTCACATTGTGGAAGTAACACCTCATATTGTTTTTGATGAATCTGTTATTAGTGACAGAGAACTAGGTATTGAACAATCACAAGACCAGAACAAGAACCAGAAAGCAGAAGGTATTCTGCTAGAAGATATTCTGTTCTGGAATACATCAGAAGATAATGATGTTGAAATCCCAAACAATGCTGAAGCAGCAAGCTCACAGCAAGGGGGAACTGAACAGACAACACCAAAGAGCAATCATCCAGAAGGTGAAAATAATCTTAATGAACCAGAACCAGATCAACCAGAAGAATCAAGCAATACAAATGGTTGGAATAATGATCAAGAAGAACCAGAAGATGACAATCCATTTCAAACTTCTCATCCAGAATTTGAGGACCCAACAAGTGAACCAGAACATGAGATAACAGAAGAGGAGTTATCTAGCAGAAGGAAATGGATTCAAGAAAATCATCCTTCTGAAATCGACTATATACATTGATAAGGCGTTTCTTGTATCACCCACACTTATATCTTCCCAAACACTTAGCATTTTTCCCTCTCCTCCAAAATTCTCTCTGCCTTCGCAAATTACTCTTTTTTTAAAACAAAAATGGCACCCAAATCATCTATTTTTCTTGAGAAAGCAAGCTTTCTGAAACCATATCTTCACCAAGACCTTTTCGCAGTTCTTGATACCTTCGGGTTTCACAAACTGGATAAGGCATTTGACCTTGTTCGCCAATGCAAAGGTTCATTGTCTTGTGATTTTCTTGCTTCGGCTTGTTTATGTTAACTCTCAATCATGCTTTTGATGAACTGCTTTTACTCATTTGTATGTATATATGGTTATGGTTTCTGTGATATCGATTGCTAGACTGTATAAACTGTTTTGGAGCACCTATACTTCACTGATGGAAGGATAGTGCTCACATTTGCGATTTTTTTTTGTAGGTTTTCACAACATTATCACCTCACACCCAGTTCACTTCCTACCCAAGGACGTTACCGCCTTCTATCTCTCATGGCAAGGAGAGAGGGGTGGAACCGAGGCAACCATCAGGGTCAGTAAGGGGAACACTATTAGCAACACCTCTTACAACGTCATCAACATCATCAACGATGTTTATAAGTTGAAAGATGAAGGTACAGACCTTGGAGACATCACTGCAGCACAGCTTCAAGAGGCAGTGGAGATGGTGATGATCATACCTATCCAATATACGAACCGGATGTTCACAAGAGCCCTTCTCGCTCCAGAATTCAGAATTCTGTTTGAATTCGTACAGCGAATTTTTCTCAACCACAACGGATCCTATGACCAGGTCACCCCTGAGAAGTTCAGGATCCTAGCAGCCGTGGTACTCAACCTGCCAGTGAATTGGAGCAGGATTTTCTTTGATCTCTTGGCAAAGGAGGCCAAGATGATCTTGTTTGTGAAAGGAGGTTCACCTGGCATTGAAGTAAAGAGAAGCAGCTTACGACACTCCACAAAAATCAGCTTCATGCTGGAAGCTTTCTTCCCTCACCACCAGTGTGACACTGCGGTTGAGTTCAACACCAGACAGAACTTTCCCAAGGATCAACATCAGATAGAAATGTCGATGGGCATTTCAGCAAATCTGATTGCACGGGTGAAAGACTCAGTCATTTTTAACGCTCTGATGGAGATGGGTAATTCTAATCCTATCTGGATCCCACCCACTACCACAACTGACAAACCAACAAAGTCCAGAGTGACAAAGGACAAGCCAGCACATAGAACCCCCACCAAGAGGGTGACCAGGAGGGCTAGTTCTGTTGAAACATACACTTCTACAGCCGCTCAGCAACCCAAACCCAAAAGAAGAAGGCTGCAGAAACTTGTTGAAGCAGTACAAAGCCCAGAACCTACACCAGAAACTACCATCGCTCAACAGGAGGTTGAGGAAGAAGAGGTTATGATGGGTGGTTCACCAGAGAATGTGGCCCCCATTTCATCTGTGCACCCAGATCAATCCAAGGACTTCTCTCCAGCACACTCCACCAGCCCATCATCTGTTGAACGGCTAGAGCAGATTGATGAGGAGGCTGAGGGAGAAGAACAGTCTACTGATGAGGAAGAGGAGCTACATAAAGCAGAAACTGTGGTGAGATTGCTAGAGACAGAGGCAGATCACTCTGTGCTCAGAACTTTTCCGGGGATCCAGCTCACCCCAGAAACCTATGATGCAGCCAAACGCTTAAAATTTCTTCTGCTTGTGAAAGATAAAGAATTCTATGTTTTGGACGCTCTGCTCCGCACCAGATCAATTCATGCACTGAAAATCGAAGAAGCCACTCTGCTCCAGATATTCACTGCTTCTTCCATCTCTAAGTTAAGGGAGACCTACCAGCCAGACATACTTGGCATGGCCAAATTTGAGGCTGAAGAACTCTAGATCGACCTGCGATCTGTTTATGCGAAAGCCAATATGCTGGATTTTTACAACAGCATTGAAGAGGAGATTGTGGAGGAAGCAGTTGCAGCAGATCAAACTGATACTCACCAACAGGGTGAAGCTAACCCAGCAACTGAGATAGATCATCCAATGGCTGAGAGTGATAAGCAGGCCACTGCACCTGCTGAGGGGGAACAAGCCACACCTTCTGAAAACCCCAATGTAGTGACCAGCCAATCTCAAGCAGAGGATGAGCCTGCTGGACAGAATGTTGGAGGGGAACTTACAAATGACATCTATACTCCTGCTGCTGCAGCTGCACTTGGAACATATGTGGAGACATTCACCTTGGAAGACATTTTGATGGAGCAACATCATTCACTGTCACATATGCAGATCAGAGATCTTATTTCCAAAAAGGTGGACCAATACATGTATGGCACGCTCTCCCAAGTACAAGATGAAGCTACTCGCATCCTCACAGAGTTCAACGACCACTTGAAGACTCACGTCGATCAAGTTGACTCTGACTTGAGGAGAATATGCCGGCTGAAGATTGAAGAGATTAGCAAGAAACTTGATGATGATCGAGCTGCTGCCGAAGAACGGAAGGCACAGATCGATCAAAGTCTGTTTACAACTGACCTGAGAGTGAAAGAAATTTACAAGATTATCACTGCTTTTGCTGAAAAGGAGAAGGACATGGTGCATGCCATAGTGCAGGCACAAACAGATGGCATAGCAGCTGATGTTCTAAAGGAAGCCATCTCACACACCAAGGCCATGTTCAGACAATTCGAACAGGATGGAAAGAGCTTCGTTGAGAGGAAGTTAAGCGAACTGCGCTACCCCACGAAAACAATGATCGAAACATACTTCAACGATTTTGGGATCATCCAAGAAGATGTGGGGAATCACACAGAGACTCTGGCCAACATTACCAAATCTTTTCAGAAGCAGATTGATGACGCAAATCTCAATATTACATCTCTGCTTACTCAAAAGGTTGATACAGACAAGGAGATTAAGACGATGAAGGAAGAGATTACTTCCCTCAGGGCACTCATCAATATGGTTGTTGATGATGTCGAAAAGGGGGAAGGATCTGTGAAAGGAAAGAAGCAAGCTGTTACTGCAAAAGGCAAGGAGAAGGAGAAAGCTCAACCTGAGCAGCAGATCACACCCCAAACCAGCCCTCCATCTGTTCCATCTGCTCAAACTCAAAAATCCAAATCATCTAGCAGATCGAGTCAAATTCAAAAGAAGAAGAAAAGAATTGGATTCAGTTGGCCAACTACTCACCACAGACCATCTGGAGAGACCAACTGGGTTCCAGCTCACTTAAGAGATGGATGGGAAGGACTCAAAAATGCCTTCGTTCTGTGCAGATACTTCCTAAAGGAACTATCATACATAGAAGGCAGTCCAAATGAGGCGTTCAACCAGTACCTAGATCTAAACGACGCCAGTGATCTGGTAGAAGAAATAAGGAAGGCTGCTGCCCAAGCTAACATCCAGATCACTGCGCCCGAGAAAGAATACAGATCATGCCCCACCATTCCAGGGACTGATCTACCGGACAAAACATTCCTGCTCACCTTCATTAACCAGCTAGCTGAGAACAGAGGATACAAGGTGGATGCCGAAGATCCAGATTATATAAGGATAAGGGAAGGGATTTATGAGAGTGTGCAGTTGATCTCAGACGAGACCAGGGCAAAAATGAAAAGACAACAGGAAGAGAAGAGAAAGAGCAGATAGCCATATTGCTTTCATTATGATCTGCATTTCTCACTTTTGATAATCTGTAAATTCTATTGTCCCTTATCTATTGAAGTTCATTTGAAGTTTCTGATGACAAACTCTAATTGTCCAGAACACATATAATATATATATTCAAATCGTTGTAAACCTAATAACGAATAATCATCAATCTGGCTATCAGACCAGACCATCCTTAAATGTGCTGATAGGACATTATTGTAAAGTGTGGTTTTGACATCATCAAAAAGGGGGAAATTGTTGGGAACCCTAAAGATATTTAGTTTTGATGATGGTCTTTCGAAACACACTTAGCTGTTTTAGAGCGTGAACTGTTCTACGTGTAAAAACAGATCACTAGAGATAAAGTGTACTCTGTTATGAAACAGATTAGGAGATGACTTGATTTGTAAAGGAAATATTCCTATAGAAGTCAATCTCAACTTAATATAGGATGAAGGTCAAGATTTCACGCCAAAAGGAATCGATCTACTGTAACAGACAGCGACCAGATCGATGCTTACAGCGAGGAACCAGAACGATTGAGTTATCAATCCACCAACTGACATCATCCTACACATCATATGCTCTTGTTACGCCTAGATTAAAGTCCATCCAACTGGGATTGGAAAGAAGATCTTCGGTTAACATATAGAAGGAAAGAGACCGTTAGCAATCTACTTTCCATAACTCAAAGATTGAGTCAACCTTTCCTATATGGCAAAAACAGATATGATGGAAATCATTGATTGGCAATATACCAACTATCTCATGCCAATCAACAACGGCTAGAATTTTAAATTCAATGCCTATATAGTTGAAGTTAAAGATCTGGAAATAGGGAGAACACACGCGAGCTATACTGTTGTCATACATTCAAGCAATCAATCGGTTATCCAGACTTAGAGCTTCAACAATCTGTGATTCAACATCACATCAACCACCTCGATTCAAGTCTGTCTTATCGAGAGAAAGGAGATCACCCTGCTAGCTAGTAGTTTTCTAGTGGTAACGTAGAGGTAATCTGTTGTAAAGGGACACGACCCTTAATTCGTGCATAAGTATCTCTCTAGTTTTGATTGATACTTGTGACTCGTTCTCCACGAGTATAAAGAAGTAGAGTATCCTAGTAGTGGATAATCTGGTCTAGTTTTGACCAGATCGTGGACGTAGGGCTTTCCTGAACCACGTTAATCAACTGTGTGCTTTACATTCCTGCATATTTAATTTCTGTTGTTTGTTATTCTAATCTTTAACTCTATCATTCGATCTGCATCTCAATCAATCTCTTTAACAATCTGGATAATCTCTAAGGTTTTCTAAACAAGAGCAATTACTAATCCACCATTATTCCGCACTCACTAAATACTCAGAAAGTAATAAGATCACTCTTATTATTAGCTAAGTGTTATCACTAAGAGAGTAATCTGTTTGGACTAAAACTGCTATCGATCTGTTTAGTCATCTTCGAGCAATTTCTTATACAGAATAGCTTGAACTCTCACATAACTTGTCAAGTAAACTGAAAAGTTTGTATTTGGTGTATTCCCCCCCCCCCCCCCCATACACCAAACCTTGCTCTTCGGGACCAACAAAGATCATATATGTAATGCTTGTCAAGCTGGAAAGCAGACCAGATCATCCATTACAAGCAAAACAGCGCACTCAACATCAAGAATACTGGAGCTTTTGCATCTGGATCTGTTTAGACCAGTAAAACTGTAGTACCCCGAAATACTGTAGCTGTAATTAAATGATAATTAAAGCTTAATTAGGGCATTGCATCCCTAAGAGAATATTTTTATGAGATTAAGAAGAGTTTGAAGAATCTATTATACGATTTAGAAGAAAGAATTATGAATATTTTGTTAAGAAAGAAAATGGAATTTATTAATTCCATATTAGAGATAAAAGAAAGGGGTTGAGATAGAATAAACTCAGACGACGCATGCCCCTCAGAAGAGAAAATTTTTATCTATTAGATAACATAGAAAAATGGAATTAGAAATTCCATTAAGCTTGAAAACAGATAAAAGAAAGAATAAAAATTTATTATTGCAATTTCGATAATAATTTAATTAGTTTTCGGCAGGAATTCAATTTGAGAATTCGACAGCCGTAGCAATATTTATAAATTAAGCCCAATTTTCTAAGATACATAGAAGAGATTATTATGAGGATTTTGTTAGAAAATATTGCTTTAGAAAGGAATTTATGTAATTAAATTCATTCGGTAAGGTAAAACTCGAATAATTCGTTCATCTGAACTCGGAATCGCGAACGGTCTGAACCGGTGGATTCCTTGTGTCGAGATGAGTAATCCAGCATTAAGATCTCGATGCACGAAAATCGAGGAGGTGGGACCTTCTAGAAGCCCCTAGAGCTAAGTGGATAATTATCAAATTATTTAATTAATAAAAAAATCTTATACTTAATATATAAGAAAGCCATCCTTATCATATTTCATCATCTTCCACCTCCTCCTTCCCCTCATTTTCGTGCACCACACTTCCTCCATAGACAAGAAATTTTCTCCTCCATAATTCAAGTTCTAAGTTAAATTTGAGGCTCAATTTCAAGAGATAATCACCTTTGAGGTATTATTCCATCATCTTTACCTCTTTAATTTGTAGAATTTGAAGAGAGGTTGTCTATCTATCCATGATAGGTTATGTTCATAATTCATAAGATATGATGTTGATTTTTATATAAGTTGTAGTAATTAAATAGAACATCATGTTCTAAGTATGATTTTGCAAAGAATTGTTAGAAATGATGAATAATTAGATTTTCCCTAAATCTTCCATAAGAACCCTAATTTGAATTGGTGGAAATTGAATGGAATTGTTTGATTTAAGCATGGATAAGTGTCATTAGGAACTAATAAATATGATTAGAGAAAGAAATTAGAGCAAAAATTCAAACATCTTAAATGTTCATAGTGACCGAAAATTAGGAAGAAATTTTCAATAAGATTTTGATTTTATTTGTGTAATTTGAGATCATAATTGAGTTCAATGGCATGAATAAAGCTTAGAATAATTTATTGGGAATTTTTCATACACTAGAATTTGATTTCTAAAAATCTAAGAATGTATGAAGTTCATGGTTTATATATATGTTGATGGTAATTTGCTTAGGTGATGTTGAATTAGAGTTAATTAGATGATAGTAAGCATAGATAGATCAAGAGATTGAAGAAAGAATTATCATTTCATAAAGAATCATAAAATGCTTGGAGAAGGGGATGATCCAAAGTCATATGTAGAGGAGTTAATTGGATAATTTAATACCATAGTTGTGATGAGGAAATGATATGAAGTATAATGTGAGTTTGTTGGAATTAAAGAGACATGTATGTGGAAGTTAGAATTTTAAGTGTAAAGAAGAATACATACTTCTTAAGAGTAAGATCTTAGATATGAAGTTAAGTATGCAAGTAAGCTTAGAATACATAAGTATGTGTAATTATAAGATGATACGTAATGGAATAGATAAAGGATGCAATGACCCGAAAGAGAGTAAACTGATAGCAATCTAAGTTAAGATAAGAGATTATATGAGATAATGTCTTTCTAATCTACTCCAAATTTATATAATTAAGGTACAAGTGGAGTAAGAAGAAGAGATACAAATCCCAAGAAAGAAGAAGACGAGCCTTCGACTTATATAACATAAGTCAATCAGGTGGGCACATTCTTTTAAAGTATGCATGTTATTTATGAAACTTGCTATTGCATGTTATTTTGAAAAGATGTGACTTGCATGTTTTTAGCATGATTGCATTGCCTATCTACGAGAGAATTACGATATCGGCCCTATGCCGGACGAGCTGCCGGTAAGGGTTTGTGTACACATATGTGACCGTGAGCCGGTGAGCGGATCGGCCGGTCATAGTGTTTGAGAGGGAGGCCTACCTCTCAACACAAGAAGTGCGTAGATATGGTGTATATGAAAGATTTTGTCTGCAGACACCAGCATGTTGTATTTATGTTACAGTTGAGCATGAAAAGTTTCAGTTTTAAAGAAAGTTATTGCAAGTCACAAGAACATGTTTTTAAGAAAAGTTTGGCAACGTGCCCACTGAGTACACATCGTACTCATGCCTTGCATATTCATTCACATTTGCAGGTTGAGCAGCGGCGATGAAGATGGAGATGAATGCTGGCTTTGGGCTTGTTGTCCCTTTGTTTTGACCATATATGTATTTAGTGGTTGAAGTAGTGTTGTTGTACTTATGATCATCCACTCTTGTTGATGAGTAAACTTGACACCTTATTGTCCTTAATATGTTGATACGTTTGATTAATCCGTGAGATTCATATTGATATGTTCCCGTTACGAACCTTTGTTTGTCGTCACTTGGTCGTTTGGTACCATGATATTATGTTAGCCTTTGTTACTCATTGTGGTACTTTTCTTTGTGAGTTAACGTGTTCTGCGTCTCTTTCATGGTTGTTTGAGATGATCGTTGGTAGTTTGGGAACTCAAAGTTCATCAATTGTGAATACTTGAAAATTTCTAGAAACAGGGCAGCCTCTGTTTTTCCCATTTCTGCACGTTTCACTTGTCCGAATTTTCTGATATTGGTGTCATTTGAAAGATCTTTTCGATACCTTTCTAACGGTTCTTTCGGATCTTAATTCGGAGTTCATATGAGAAAGTTATGAGCTTCCGAAGTTGAGGTGTCAGTCCTGCCCTGTTTTTCGCGAAAGTCATTTTGAGTTCCTTTGTGTTTAAACATCAATTGCTTGAGTTTCTTCCAAGTTAGTTAAGTCATGGCCTAATCTCTTGGCTAAGATAGGGTTAAGAAATTGGGCTGTGACAAAAACCACTAAGTGTAAATGGAAGAAAATACACCTTAGTAATCATAGATGACTATTCCAGGTTCACTTGGGTCATCTTTCTGTTAAAGAAGAAAGAGACACTAGCCAAACTGCCCGATTTTCTACACAAGATCACCAAACAGAAGGAGGTGAATATAGTTACTATCAGAACAGATCAAGGAACAGAATTTCTCAACCAAAAGATTGAAGCATACTGCAATAAGATGGGGATCACTCATCAAACTTCAGTTGCTAGAACACATCAACAGAATGGAGTTGTTGAAAGGCGAAACAGATCACTAAAAGAAGCAGCCCGTACTATGCTAAATGCTACCAATCTACCCAAGAAATTCTGGGCAGAAGCTATTTACACAGCCTGCTATACTCAGAACAGATCATCAATTACACTCAGACATGGAAAGATACCATATGAGATCTGGAACAATAGAAAGCCAAAGATCTCTTACTTTCACACTTTCGGTTGTTTGTGTTACATACATAATAATGAGAAATCTCAATTGAAGACTTTTGATAGCAAAACTGATCCTGGAATATTTTTAGGATATTCTGATATCAGCAAAGCATATCGAGTCTACAATAAGAACTCTCATATTGTGGAGGTAACACCTCATATTGTTTTTGATGAGTCCATCGTTGAGTACAGGCCATCAGATGATAAACAGACAGAAAACCAGATGACTGCAAGAAAGATGAATGAGTTGTTATTAGAAGATATTCTAATCTGGAACTCAAAAAGTGATGATGAAGAGATCAATACTCCACCTATTGCTGATGAAATCATACAGCAAGGGGGAATAATCCAACATGAACTGGTTGAAAACAGATCACCAACTGAAAGCAATGAAACAGTCATTGCAGATGATGATCAACCTCAAAATTTAAATCCAGAAGTAGGAGCAGATGACAATCCATTCCAAGCTTCATCAACAGCACACGCTGAATTTGAGGAACCAACAGACCAACCTGATCCTGAGATATCTGATGAAGAGATGACCAGGAGAAGGAGATGGATACAAGATCACCCACCAGAACAAATTGTTGGGAACCCATCAGATCGTATGAGGACCAGAAGAATGCATGGAGAAAGTGCCTTGTTGAGCTGCTACTTATCTCGCATTGAACCATCTGATGCTCATGAAGCATTACAAGATGTAGATTGGATAACAGCAATGCAAGAAGAACTTAATGAGTTCAAAAGAAATGAGGTCTGGTATCTCGTGGACAGACCCAAACACCAAGGAGTAATAGGTGTAAAATGGATGTTCAAAAATAAACGAGATGAGAATGGTGAAGTCGTCAGAAACAAAGCCAGATTAGTAGTTAAAGGCTATAATCAACAAGAAGGAATTGATTTTGATGAAACATTTGCACCCGTAGCCAGACTACAAGCAATAAGATTGTTCTTAGTATATGCTGCACACAAAAGGTTCAAGGTATACCATATGGATGTCAAAAGTATTTTTCTAAATGGTATCCTTGAAGAAGAAGTATATGTGGAACAGCCACCTGGATTCGAAGAAACAGATCCAAATCAGAAAGTATACATACTGACAAAAGCAGTCTACGGTCTAAAACAAGCTCTTAGAGCTTGGTATGAGACATTGTCAACATTTCTACTAGAATCTGGATTCAGAAGAGGATCAGTTGACAAGACTTTGTTCATTATCAAAGTCAAAGAAAATATCCTTTTAGTACAGATCTATGTAGATGATATCATATTTGGATCTCAATCCACTTATTTATGTGATAAATTTGCTGAACTTATGAAAAATAAGTATCAAATGTCCATGATGGGCGAGATGAGTTTCTTTCTAGGTTTGCAGGTCAAGCAGTTACCAGATGGCATCTTTATTAATCAAGCAAAGTATATTCAAGATCTGCTGACTAAGTTTGGAGTCAGAGACAGTAAACCTGTTAAGATTCCAATGCAGACTAACGGGAAAATTTATCCTGACCCAGAGGAAAAATCAGCAAATATTACTCAATATAGAGGGATCATAGGATCACTACTCTATCTAACTGCTAGTCGACCTGACATTACATTTGCAGTAGGAGTATGTGCAAGATATCAAGCAAACCCCAAAGAGTCTCACATGGAAGCAGCGAAGAAGATATTAAGATATCTTAAGGGAACAACTCACCTTGGATTATGGTATCCTTGTGAAGACAACTTTGAGCTAACTGGATATACGGATTCAGATTATGCCGAATGCAAGTTGGACAGAAAATCAACATCTGGTACATGTCAGTTTTTAAGAAATAAACTGATCTCTTGGTTCTCAAAGAAGCAGACATCTGTTGCCAAATCAACCACAGAAGCTGAATATATGGCAGCTGGGAGTTGTTGCGCTCAAATACTCTGGTTAAAACAACGACTCAAGGACTATGAGATCGATGTCAAGGAGATACCCATTTTCTGTGATAGTTCAAGTGCAATAGCAATCACACAGAATCCTGTCTTGCATACCAGATGAAAACATGTAGATGTGAGACATCACTTTATAAGGGATCATGTTGAAAGAAAACATGTACATATCGAGAAGATACACACTGAAATACAGAGAGCGGACATTCTTACTAGAGCATTACCAGAAGAAAGATTCAAGATGCTTTGTGGTAAATTAGGATTGTTAAATCTGGAAGAGAGGACCAGATTGACATAGCACAGATTGATACAAGTACAGACTAACTAAATTCCAACCGGAAATTGATACCAGATCATCAAAATACAAATTGATGAAGAACAGATCGATTAAAATTCAACAGGAATTAACAACAGATCATGGTGGATTCAAAGTTCAACATATCAATCTAAAGTAGATAATATGAGAATAAAATTCCAACCGGGAATTATCAACAGATCATCACACAAGATCGATGTCCAAGATCGAAAGTATTATAAACAGATCGATAGTGGTGACAACAGATCGTTAATAAGGAGATTGACTACAACAGATGACTAGAAGCCACGTGGAAATTAAATTTAAAATAATTAATTATCTCGTTACTTAGTCAAGGGGGAATGTCAGCAGAATAAATCTAATTACGGCGATTATCTCAATTTTAATCATAGCCTATATGTCTAAATTCTGACATAATATACTAAATCTTTTATTTTTGTGATGATTAGTACTGTGTTTGGGAACTGTGATTGCGAAGATATTTACTAAATCAAGAAAAATGAAGCAAATTGACGGCTAAAACTGACACGCGCCACTCTGCAACCCTAGGATCAAAGCGCGTGTATCAGACACAGAGTAGAGGCGGTAATAGACCATAAGTCTATGACTCAGAAAAGCGGGAAAACTTGAAAGGGAAGAATAAATCTAATCCCTTAATTTTATTTTTTTTAATCTACACGTCTTATCATTTCTCTATATATATGTGTCAGACTGTTTGACTACTACCTACACTTTTCTTCTTCGACAAACACTTAGCAAATTTTTTCGCCATTCCTAACTCCCTCAAACCTTTCAAAAATCTATCTCATACAAATGGCTCCCAAATCAAATTTGTTTATCGAGCAAGTTAAATTTCTCAACCAATATATCCATCAAGATCAATATGCCGTTCTTGACAACTATGGCTTCCATAAACTAGACAAGGTTTTCACCCTTGTTAAGCGATGCAAAGGTTTCTCTTTTAATCATTATTCATGTTTAAATGTTCTATATCACCTTTTAACTGTCTTATGTGAACTGCCCTATCTTGAAAAACAAGTTTATTCATAAGCATGCATCTGTGAACGAATATTGAACCGTGGAATTTGATATTCTGTAACTGCTATTGAACACTCATACTTCATTGATGGAAGAATGGTGTTCACCCATATTGTCTTAATCTTGTTGTAGGATTTCACAATATTATCACCACACACCCTCTCCAATTCTTGCCGAAGGAAGTGGCAACCTTCTACCTCACATGGCAAGGAGAGAAAGGTGGGAACGAGGCCACCGTTCGTGTAAGCAAGGGAAATACTACCAGCAACACAACTTACAACGTGTTGAACATCATAGACGAGGTTTATAAGCTGAAGGATGAAGGTATAAGTCTTGGAGACATCACAGATGATCAGCTGCAGGAAGCTATCGAGGTGATGATGGTTGTACCAATAACCTACACTAACAGAATGTTCAACCGGGGACTGCTCGCTCCGGAGTACAAGATCGTCTTCAAATTTGTACAACGGATATTCATGAACCACAACGGTTCATACGACCAAGTGACGCCTGAGAAGTTCAATAGAGTCATCAAACCACCAGATGACATCATCCTACACATCATATCCACTTGTCACGTCAATTTTGAAGTCCATCCACCAAGGTTTGGAAGGAGAATTCATGATTGACACGAAGAAGGAAAGAAATCATTATCGATCTGCTTTTCATACTTTGAGGATTCAGTCAATGCTTCTACAAGGCAAGAGCAGATATGATGAACATCATTGACTGGCAATCAACAATCAATCTCACACCAATCAACAAACGGCTAGAATTTCAAATTCAAAGCCTATATATATTTGGAGTTTAAGGTCTAGAAATATACGTGTGCTACATCGATAAAAACATTCTCAAACAGTCAATCTCTACGTCAGACTAAAGCTTCAAACTATTTGTGATTCTAAATCACACCAACCTAACCTCGATTCAAGTCTGTCTTATCGAGAGAAAGGAGATCACCCTGCTAGCTAGTAGTTTTCTAGTGGTAACGTAGAGGTAATCTGTTGTAAAGGGACACGACCATTATTCATGCATAAGTTTCAACCAGATTGTGTTTGAAACTTGTGGCTCATTCTCTGCGAGTATAAAGAAGAAGAGTATCCTAGTAGTGGATAATCTGATCTAGTTTTGATCAGACCGTGGACGTAGGGATTTTCCGAACCACGTTAAACAACTGTGTCACTTATCCTTCTACATAGTTATATTCTATTGTTTATTTATTCTAACCCTTTCACTATCATTTAAACTGCATCTCAATCAACCTGCTTTATCGATCTGGATTATAATTAAGATTTTCAATATAAAGAGCACCAACTAAGTCAACCATATTTTCGCACACACAATACTTTGAAAGTAATAAGATCACTCTTATTATTGTCTAAGTATTTACACTAGAGAGCAACCTGTTTGGATTGATCTGCTAACGATCTGTCGATCGATCTGGTCAGTCATCTGTCGAGCAATTTCTTCTTTAAGAATAGCTTAATCTCTCTGATAATCAGCCAAGTAAACTGAAAAGTTTGTATTTGGTGTATTCCCACCCCCCCCCATACACCAAACCTTGCTCTTTTGGGACCAACAGAGATCCAGGTAGCTTCGTTATCACTCTAGCTCTTGGGAATGGTAAGGCTGTTATAGGTATGCCAGATTTAGGTGTTGGTATTAATCTTATGTCGTATTCAATTTTTAAAGAATTAGAGTTAGGAGAGTTGAAACCCACTCGCATGAGTTTGCAGTTAGCTGATCGTTCTGTTAGATATCCTAGAGGTATTATTGAGAATATTCTAGTTAGCGTAGATGGATTGATTGTCCCTATGGATTTCGTTGTTCTTGAGATAGGTGATGTGCATGAGAAATGGGCGTGATCATACTTTGTTGCTAGGTAGACCTTTTATGGCGACTACTAACACTTTGATTGATGTTAAGAATGGTAATATTAAGATGTCAGTGTTAGGAGAGTCAGTTTCGTTTTCTGTGCATAAGCAAAAGGCTATGACCTCTGTTAGTTCTACTGAGGATTGTGCATTTATTGATTCTATTGATACCTTGGCCGAGACCTCTGTTGTGTAGGGTTCCAATGTAGAGGAAGCATTCGAAGGAGCAGAAATCTTGAAAGAGAGCCTCAGATCGGACGTCAAAGTAGGAGCAGTCACTAGCCCTCAGCTCGGCCTACCTAGCAGCCGCCACCTTCTACGAAATCACACATATCCATCTTTTATCCCACGTCTCTCTCTCTCGTCCTCCACACAAATCTTATCACAAATTTCTTCTTCCCTTTTTCTTCCCTCTCCCACGACGCACACCTCTTCCTAAACCTCCATCAAAATTCTTAATCTCCACTTTTCCTCCCTTAATTTTTCCATCCACCATATCTCTCACTCCATTCCATAACCACCCATCTCCACCTACCGGAGACTCTTTCCACCGCCGCCGGACGCCGCCTGCTCGCTGCCGCCATCGCTACTTTTCGGCAAAATTTTCAGCGCACTTCATTCAACGTTATTCACCCTCCACGGCTCGTACTCTCTACCATGACTTTGGAGGGTACAGCACCTCGATGACAGCGAGTCAACGGAGGATAGAGCAACAGGTTGTCGAGAACAACAGCCGGATTGCCGAGCTAAATGCTCAATGGTTGAGCTGGGTTCTCTTTGATCCACCGCCGCCGCCGGATCTGCAGTGACTTCTCACTGCTGTTTAGTACGCTTTTCCTTTTTTTTTTCTTTTTGCGTGTGTCCGGGTTGTTTCCTTTTGATTATTTCCTTTTGTTACTATTTTTCTTTGTTTGTTCGTGTTTCTCTTTCAGGTTTGCATCTCTACACTAGTTGATCACAATCTACCACCGCCGCATCATCCCGAAATCGGGTAGTTCCTTTCCTCACTTTTGTTTTTATTGTAGCAATGAGGAAATTGCTTATTTCTTTCATGAGGGGGTAGGTAAGATTTTATCTATAGCATGCAGCGTATTTTTAGAAGTATGTAGTTGTGTACTCTGTTTGTCCACTTGCATGTTGTAGCTTAATTGGATTACTGATCGATTTTGATGAGATACACGTTGATTGTGCTTGATAACATGAATTGACATTGTGAGTTGATGATTGCATAATGAGCACTACATTTTGATTGTAATTGTCGTGGGGCACTCGATTTTGTGATGGATTGATGTGATAGCTTGTAACGTGTGCATTTGGTATAAGATTGCTTTATGGCTAGACTTAGTTGTTAATAATTCTTATTTTGTTATTTGTAAGATTGAGTTGGGAGGCTTCTGCTCCTCTGGAAACCATGAGAATGGGAAACCACATGAGAGCACTTTAGATAACCTCTAAATGTTCATATCTCGTGACTTTTAGCCATATAACCCACTCTTTCCAAAAATTTAGCTCGAATGGCCTTTAAATTTGTTACTGAATCACTTGAACTACTTGAATAGGTGATAAGAACTCTACCCCTCTTCCTCTATGAAATCGAAGAAAATTTTGAATTCGAGGAATGGGTATGGGAAACCACGCTAGGATACTCAGTTTAACCGAAGATTACACCTAGAGACCAATGTTCTTTATATCACTAAAAAATTCTATGCGATTTGGTTCTTTAATAATTGAGTTTGAAAAGATTAAATATTCTAAGTCTAGCTTTTGAGTAATTAAAAACCGGATTTGCATATGTTACTAGTTTGATCGGATTGAATTTGTATCTTCGAGGGAAACACGTAATGGTGATCGATGAGTAGTCTTATTATTCTTTCCATAAACTCATATTGAATTTGATTGTTGTCACACAATTAACTTGCTTCTTGTTTTAAAATCTCCGTATTCTATTAGAGCTTAGACTTGCTTGAGGACAAGCAAGGTATTGTGTGTGGGGAGGTTGTTTTATCTATTTTCAGTCTCGTTTCTCTCGTAAGTTAGTCTATATTATCACTTATTGTCGTTCGATTTGATGCCTTGGGTATTCTATATGTTACATTTTAGGTAAAGATCGACACACGAAGTTGACAATGTTCGAGAAGAGAAACGAGGGCGAAAAGAGGTGAAAAGGTGAAGAAAAGGGTGGAAAAGGCAGAACGCAAGACTAGCGGTCGCTAGGGGCTAGCGACCGCTGGCTTGAGCCACGAGGGAGAGACAGAACATGGGGCTAGCGGTCGCTAGCCCCTAGGGACCGCTGGCCCCTGGAATGTTTTGAAAACTGCTGCAATGGGGTAGCGCTCGCTACCCCCCTAGCAGGCGCTACCCCATTGCAGCAGTTTCTCAACCAGCGAGCCAAGGTAGCGCTCGCTGCCCCCCTAGCGAGCGCTACCCTGGCGCAGTCTTTCGCACCTATTTAAACGTCCACGTGTGATCCTTCATAGAGACTACTTCACGTTTTTGTACCACTAGTCTAGGGTTTAGACCACGAGAGAAAACACTTTAGCTTAGTTTTTCTTTAATTTTTCGTTCCTTTCAATTCAAAGTTGTGGATTCGTTCGTGATTCAAACCCGGTGATTCTTAATGCATTATTTTTCCGTTCAATCAGTGAGTTCTTTTATTGCTTTCGTTAATGCTTTATAATTTATTTTCTTCTTGTCCTGCCTTTGATCAATTTCCTTATTCTTTATCCAAACCTTTTCAACTATGTTAATTCATCAATTCAAGACATGTTTAAATTTGGTTTCTTCAATTCTTCATTCTTAGATCTAGGGTTTAATTGTTTTCTTAATTCTTGTCTAGGTAATTCATATTTTAAATTCTTAAATTTCATTCTCCTAGATAAATTAATTAGATTAGTTAAAATATCAAAACTTCTTCTTTTAACTGCTTTATGTTCTGCAACATAGATAAAGCCCTATTTAGCCTTCCTTGAGAATACGACATAGGATCAACTTACTTCTCTATAACGAATTCGTACTCTTGCGAACAATTTAATATAATAAATTGAAAGTATATTGGCTGGAAATATTCCTCGTGCCCGATACTGAGTCCTTTTATCGGACAGTGGGTCTGGTCTAAACAACGCCAGGTACTGACAGTTTAAAATAAGTTGGAACAACTGACTTGGATGAAAGACTAAGAGGTGCATAGTTGATTTTTCAACAGCTGCAAGAGAAAGCCACTGTTGTGGTAATAAACTCGTTGCCGGGAATCGATCTGACGCCAAACACTTTTGAAATGGCTCAACGATTTCAAACATACTGGGAAATCCTTGACTGCAAGTTCTATATCTTAGAAGCCATCTTACTTCTCTTCTCCATAAACGACCTGAAGTCAGAGGAAAGCCAACTGCTTAGGTATTTCGGTTTTCTAGATATTCCTGATGCTCGACAATACTTTCGTACTTATGTATTGAAAAAGATGAAGGAAGAGGCTGTTACATTGAAGGTTGATCTTGCTCCTTATTATAAAATGGAACAAGACTTATATAACTTTGCTATGGACTTACAGTCGGGAGATTTTGACGACATCTTCAATTTTGAAGACAAAACTGTGGAGAAGGAGAATTCACATACCACAACATCTACTATGCTGCTGGGACCAAAATGGAAGAACCAACTGCTATTGCGGAGGAAGTAGTTGAGATGAGTATCGAGGAACCATCTACCCAAGCAGAACCCGCTGATGTTGGGCCACTGGTGGATGCTGAGCTAATTGATGAAGTTTATACACAAGGCACAGCACCAAACGGATTCAGACAGCACGATCTAGAGGAATTACTCACTGCTTTTCTTGGGCCACAGATGCCACAAGAACAGTTGAGCGAGCTCATTCATCTTCGAATCAACAATCGATCTGTTGCTATCGCCAACTTCATCTATTCTGCAGCAGAAAAAGCCATACGGACTGTTGAAGGCAACTTCCAGTTAGCTCATGAAAAATTGTTCAGCGAGCTGCACAAGGATTTAAATAATGATCGGGATGTGTTTGACAAATTCAAAGAGAAAACCAATAGCAAGATTGCTAATTTTCAAGAGAAGGTCAACACATTCGATCAAAAGATGAAAGCTACCGAAGGAAAGATGATGGAGGAGGTTAAGAAGCATGTGGAGCAGCAGTATGCAGATATGGAGCATACCACCATTCCTACTGTGGTAAAAAACGAACTGCCTGCTCTACTTAACGAACAGTTGAAGACTACATTGCAAGAAGCTGATGTGGCTACGGGGGATGAAATCTTCAAAATCAACAAATCTATCACAGAAATGAAAGTAGCACACAACGAACTGTCAGTTAATTTCAATGCACATCTCAATGACTCATCAAAGAAATTCAATGAAGTCACTAGTAACATTTCTACCTTTCTGCAATACAAGGAGGATGCAGAAAGTAAATTCAAAGCACTTCATGACGAGCTGGCTTCCCTCCGACTTATCATATCCAAGGATTTCCTTGATGATGTTGAAAAGGGGGAAAGGTCAAGATGTTGTCCAACCTGCTGCTCAAATCAAAAAGAAGCCAATTGCCGCTGCTAAAAAGAAGAAAATGACAGCGAAGCAGGCGGCTGATGCCAGATTGCTAAAACGAGAGAATGAAAAGAAACAAAGAAAGTTGGAAGAGGATGCACGCAGGGCAGCAGATAGAAAAGAAAAGAAAGTGATAACAGAGGCTGATGAAGAAAAAGAGATGTTTTTGGCTAGATATAAGGCAGAGCAGATCGCTGATTCTGAATTTCAGAAATTATGGAGAGCAGAAAAGAAAGGCAAGGGGAGATAGAGGCGAAGTATGATGATAAAGTAGAAACCCCAGATGAAGATGCTGATGAGCCGTCAAATCCAATGTTTAAATTCTTTGAAAAATTCAAGTTAACTGAGCCTCATAATCTAACATGGCTTCACAGCAAGAAAGCATCTCAATGGAACAAGCTGGTCAATGAATTCATCATGCAGCACTACTATTTAATGGATCAAGATGTACAAGGAGGATCAGTTGACGATCTGTTCAAAGAATACCTTAGCCAACATAAAAATCAAACTTTCATCGAATATTTGCACAGACAATCTGCCATGATGAATGTACCACTCACAGCTCCCAAGTAAACTATACTTCTATATCCAAGGATACCAGGAACCATAAAAGTAGATCATATTGCTGTTCTCAATGCTATAAATTGATCTGCTCAAATGATGAACTATCCCATCGACTTCAACAACAAAGATTACCGAAGAATATTCAATGGGATATACGCAAGCTTTGGTGTGCCTTCGGAGCTAAGGCATAGAGAAATGGTTGAGAAAAGAAGGGCCCAATTAGCTGATCAACAACGTCGACAATCTCAATCAACGGAGAAAGAACAAAACCAACCACCTCCCCAACCATGAAGACATAGTTCTTTACTTTTTGGTTCAAACTTTATGTTTAGCAGCTAGTTGTCATAATCAATTTCTGTATCTGTATTGAGCTGCTCTATCAATAAAGTTTAAAGTTATTATTTTTTGAAAAACAACCTGATGACAATATCTCTTTGTCCAGGCAATGTTTTTATATGCTTATTACTTAATGTTTTATATTTATGCATTCTAACTGTCTGCTATATTAAATCCATTGTTTCACTAAAGAAAATTATAGTGTGGTTTCGACATCATCAAAAAAGGGGAAATTATTGGGAAACCCCACGAATTTAATTATGTTTTGATGATGTTTCTCGAAACAACACTTAGTCGTTTTTATGATCTCAAAAGACCAGGTAGTCATTATTATCTTTTAAGGAAAACCTTTAAGTATAAAAAAAGCAGATCGTTTTTCATTTACTTAACGATCTATATTATTCTTCTAAAAACCTTTCTGGACACAATGATTATTAAGATAATAAGTATTTTCTATATTGTATAGTCAACGAGTTTTTAAATTATTGAGCAGATCGTTTTTAGTAAAAAATAACGATCTGCTTCACATACTTGCAGCTCGCTGTCCACATTACTTGTTCTGGTTTTTGATATCTAGAATTTATTTTTACAGATCACAAATGTAAGAGTAGTTTGAAGTTTCAAATTTACTTATAACGATCTGTATTTCTAGACATTAGAAACAACTACCATGTAAAAGGAACAGCTAGATAAATTAACTATATGTCCATATTATCAAGCTATAACTAGGATAGAATACTTCTATACTTGAAGATATTACTAGAGGATGATCAGCTAGAATAAAAGACTCTAGCAGCTCACTGACAAGATAAGCAATAGATCATTTTTAGCGAAAACGACCTGCTCGTCATTCGTGTCCTCTACCTACAAATATGAAGTGTTCAACATAAAGTCATAAGTGTTAATTGGGAACCAAACCAATTAACTTATGAAGGAATAGCTTGATGTACAGCGACCTGCTATTCCATCGAGAACGAGCTGCTCCTCACAGTAATTATGGTGGACTGCCGACATACCTAAATTTGTCACAAGTCAACCTCATGGTGTATTGTTACATCAACATCATACTTTAAGGAATGAAGTACGAGAATATCAATTTGCAGTACGGTGTATCATTTTCCGTATGGCAATACACTGAGAAATCGCGTGAAAGGTGAAACAAGACTCTCACATGACAGCGCGTGTATTAACAACATTGTCATGCATTTAATGCAACCATTAATGCGAAGAGGAAGGACTTCTTGGGAGACGGTAAATCCACCACCTTACTTACTTTGTCTGTGCCATCATAGGAGACCCTAATGCACTCACGTTGGCAAAGACTTCATCCTCAACCATGTTACTCAACACCCTAATTTTCTAGTCACTTTCTTCATATTGTGTACCGTCTCCACCACATTACGTGATATCATATCCTCTTGCATGCGTGTCGTGGCAGGGCCCTAACACGCATTGCAGCGCCTTCCCCAAATCGCGGCAGTCGTAGACGAACATGACGCCAAAATTGTACTTGATGATCTCATCGTGCGATCCCCAAAACCTTGTTCTCGTTGATCTCATCGCCTGTTGATCTCCTTGATCAGCGAGAAGGAAAATATTACTATTATTGAGATCTTCACATCCTTACATGCATGATGCATTGGTAAGTTTTTCTCCTGATCTCAATAAATTATGTCTAAGACAATTCAATAGTTTGAGATTTGAACATTTTTGAATGAGGTTTTTGTATAATATATTTGAAAACATTATAATCAATTAAATTTGGCATGATTATTTGAGAGATATGACTTACGAAAGGACGTGCACTTATAACTTAATTTGAATTGCAACTAAAAACTGTTTGAAAAAATAAGTCACAAAACTTTCTTTTTATATATTATTGATTTCATCAATATATATATTATTAATGATTTAATCTTATATTTATAATGCAAATGTTTATCCAAGAACTATAATATCTAAGTTTATAAAAATTAAAATGCCTCAAAATTAACATAATTTTAAGAAAAAATATTTTTCTTCTGATTTTTAATTTAAATAATAAATATATCAATTTAGGATTATTTTATTTTTCATGTAACATTAAAATTTAGCCGATAAACACATCAATTTATAATTTTTCTTATTTAACTCATGACAACATTCTTCAATGAAGATTAAGTTAGATGTAAAATCTAAAATGTCATTTTCATATATGTTAATATAAACCATTATATTTTAATGTCACATTAAATTTTACATCAACTTAAATTTAAGCATATAATATTACTATGAGAAAAATTAAAGAGGTGTATTCAATTGAGATTTTATTGGATTTTTTTGGATTTTAAAAAGTTTGTGGATTTAGAAAATCTATAAACTTCGTGTAGAATTTGATAAACTTTTTTTATTGATTTAGGTGAATTTTCATAGATTTGATAGGATTATGGAATATATTTTCTTTTATTGATTTACATAGATTTAAATAGACTACGGGGTAAGGAATGACAATAGACCGGGTTGGACCGGGTTTTTCTATGCCCGACCCGACATGGAATTTTGTAAATGTGCTCAAGCCCAACCTATTGCCCAACCGGGCTTGTAATTCAAGGCCAAGGCTTAAGCCCATGTGGATTGGGCGAATATACATATTTTATTAATTTGATTTTTATTTTTACTTTATTTTTTATTTTTAACATATTAAAAATATATATAATTAATTTATTTTAAAATATATTTATATATTTTAATATTCATTAATATGTCTATTAATTTATTTAATATAAATTAATAATAATAATGATATTTATATTATTTTACTAATATATTTTATTTAATATGTATATTAATTTTGTATCATACATTAACAATAATAGTAATTATATTTATATTATTTTAAATTTATAATTTAAACATCATGTATCTAAATATTTGGATCGGGCTTGGGCGGACTTGAGTATGCTAGGCTTAAACATTAACCCAAACCCAACTATGACGTCGTCGGGTTGGGCTTTGGAGGCCCATTGTCATCAGACTTGGACAGTCTTGGGTCGGACTCGGCAAAATTATCACCTTTAGTAGAGGCCGGAAATAAGAGAAAGAGGGTCGGATATAGTGATGGCAATGGGCCCAGCTGGACATTTCCCTATGCCAGATCCGCCCCGCAGTTATATATTAATTATATAAATATTGGGTTGGGCTTGAGCGATTCTCGATATGTCAAGCTTAAAAATTAGCCCAAAACCACCCATCGGGCATAACATCATCAGGTTGGCTTGGGTGGCCCATTATTGACGGGTTTGGTCAAGCTAAATCGTCATTCCTAGTTAGGTTTGTAGAATTATCTAGAACAATCCGTTGAAATCTCTAATGATTATAAGAGATTTTGTAGAGAACAATTTATTTATATTTTTCAAATCCTTATTGAAAATGAATTCAATACCCCTAAATTTTAAAAGTCCAAAAAATCCTATAGAGTCCACAACCAATACAATCCCTAAGTAAAAAATGTAAGTTAATTTATTTATTTACCAAATTGAGAAGACATGAAAATATTAAAAGAAATAGTAAGTTAATGAACTTAGCGACTAAATTAAAGACATGTAAAAATTAAATTTTAATTTTGAAAATATGTAAATTTTAAAGCAATTAACCAAAATAAAATAGTACCAACCACAAAATATTTCGGGTTACAAAACAGTCCCTCCATTTCAATATTTATGAGTGTTTTTCGAAACCAAACTACAAATCATGGGAGTACTAATATTCATGGCTATTAAGACAGTCTTGTACAAGTTCAGAAATTGGTTCCAGCATCAAATTCAAAATTTAAGGAACAAAATCATTTTACAGTATAGAAGAGGACAAACTGCGACAAAATAAGCAAAAAGGTTCCATGGCATAAGAGATTCAAAACTGTATTAACTTGAATTTCATAATCAGCCCAACTTATTACGACAAAATGAATTAAATTCAGTTTCAAGATTCTGAACCAAACTATGGAAAACACATCAATACTTACAGTAGCAGTGTAAACAAGTAAAAGGTCAGAGGAAGTGTCTGAACTATGCTTACTAATCTGCAGCTCTGAAAACGGAT
Source organism: Leonotis leonurus (assembly GCA_026898415.1). Lineage (NCBI taxonomy): Eukaryota > Viridiplantae > Streptophyta > Magnoliopsida > Lamiales > Lamiaceae > Leonotis > Leonotis leonurus. Next base: position 195,581 of record JAPKLX010000308.1, read on the forward strand.
AGTAGAGATAAAAAGAGGTTGATGACGTCCAGGTACAGTGCAATAGAAGCCCAAATATACTCGTCATACCCATGTCGCTTTATCAGATTATCGGTGTCGTACACTATGTATCCACAGAATATTATAGATGCGATGCAGCCATAGATCATTGTGCTTATCTTGCCCATAGGGAAAAAAATCTGCAATTTTGTAAGTGGTTAACATTAGCAGCATCAACATTAGAATTCATATATCAACCCATCAAGTTATATTTTGTAGGCATGATGAGTAAATTAAGGAACTACTGAAAACCTGAATTATTCCAAACATCATAAGCACGATGATAGCTCCGAACAGGAATGGTCCAAGGAAATTGAAATCGTGACCTCTTTTCGCAGCCCAGAAGGTGTATAAAGTGAGACTGACAACCAACACTCCAGTTAAGAGAAAAGCCTCCAAAATAACTTTCCCTGCGGACATTGAAACGTACATACATTTAAAGGTCAAGAATTTATCTAGATAAAAAATTACATCATCTATGAAAAATAATAATTTTTCAGACTTAATTTACAGGGTACAAAAAAATATATTATCTCTTCCTAATTCCCCAATAGCTTATGCTGTGCCACTTGCAACTTTCAGGTAAGTGTTTTAAAGCATACGTTGGTTATATTAGATTTTTTCTTGATGTGCAAAACTGTTGGAAAACTTTTTGATATTGTTGAAGCTAGGTTTTGATGATACTATGTGAAACCATCTGTGCATATGCTCTAATAATTATATTGGTGCTTAGTTGTAATGTCTTAGATAAGCAGATCGATACAATGTTAAGGAACATATCAAGTTAACGATTTGGTCGATAGGAGATCGATCTGTGTTTGTTTACTTGTTTAAATAATTGGTGCTTAGACAGGTTGATGTAAAGTTTGAGGACAGGTCAATAGTCCCAAGAGGTACAGTCATGCACTAAATTAAATTACAAAACCGCATCACGGAGAATTCGAACCCAAGAGGTACAGTCTCGAGCATTAAACTAACCTCATATCGCTATGTCAACACATGCACGCAAGGACTTGCTTTTATAAATATATATATATACAACCATCCTGTTTTATATTCATGGTAGTGTTTTTTACATCACGTTTTTAAAATATCATATTGATGATTAAGAACAATATATGTTTATATATTAAATAATATTTTAATCAATATCGACAATATATCATACATAAATCAATAATTCAATTTAATTCGAAGTTGTCATATTATGTTTAGTTCTCAAATGAATTGTTTCATATATAGTATATATACATAAGAAATAGATGAAATGAGAACCAGTCTTTTAATAAGAACAAAGAACCAATATGGATTATTGATCTTTGTATAATATATGATCCAAATTAATTATGCATCAATTTTATGTATAGAATGCATTGAAATTATGAAACATTGGTTAATAAATAAAAATATGTTATCATGTTATGCAATAAGATGCTATGTGTAATACATCAAAAGAATGCATAACATGCATAGGTTAGTTCTTATCTAAGACTTGGTTCAAACCGAATCTCACTCATACATATATATATAGTGGATAATTATATTACAAACAAATATGTTTGAGTTAATTAAAAATAAATATGAACCATCTATATTTTTTCATCAATGTATATAATTAAACTATAATGTAATCAATAAACCCTATTCATAAAAAATAACAATTTTAACAAATTTCATATTTTAATAGATAAAATTTTTAAATAAGATATGTACGGAAATTATCTTTTAATCCGTATCATTTATCTAAATAATTTAAATGTTAAAATTCATTTATAGTTAATTTGTAAGGAATTATTTTTATTTGATATCTCTCCTACACACACGCACACACGCACACACACACACACATATATATACACACACGCTGGCATCCGGTGAGAATTAAATTATTAAGTATGAAGTATGAACCAAAAACCTTGCTTTTGCGTATTAACATAATATTGATTATACATATTATTTATTATACCCCTTCATAATGGATTTCAAAGCATTAGTTAATGTATTGTTATTTCAATGCATTCTATACATAATCTACTATCTATTAAGGGGCTGTTTAGTAAACGGGATAAGATGAGATATACCTATATAGATAAAAATAATACTTTCTCTGTTCATGAAAGATGAGTGGAGTTTTAATAATGTGTTTTGACTTTGTGTAAAAGTGTTGTAAGGTGAGTGGAGTTTGGAACCCACCATATTTATTGTTTTTAAGTGATTATGTGTATTGAGTGGAGTTTGAGTCTCATATAATTTATTATTTTTAATTGAGTTGTGTGTATGAGTTGAGTGGGTCTAATTACTATAAAAGAAAGTTTGTAATGTCACAATGTTTTGTGGACGGATAAAAATGACAAAATGTAAAGAACTTTCGTGGACGGAGGGAATATATGTTAATCTAGTGTTTACTAATTAGAATTAAAACCATAAGATATCCTAAAGTTCGTGACTAATGCTCCAATAAGGGATTGTTTGTTTGATAAGTATATCAACTAGAAGGGTGAGATTAAAGTAATCCAAAGGAAGAGGATAATTTTAATTAATCATATTCTACTTAGTAAACACACCCTAAATTAATTATGAGAGAGTTGTTATCCATACACTTTAGAACCCTTATTTACCTTCGGGACATTATACTAATTAGCAGGGCAATGGAATATAAATCTTTTATGCTTGGCATAATTATAACCTAGCCCATATGACATTTACCAAGTAATTATTGTGAGAGAAAATTTTCTCAAAGTTCAAAAGTTCATAGAAATCAAACGCTATGTGGAAACTCAAAAGCATTCTTTCTATGCACAGTTGAGTGTATATTTAAATTGCAAGACCAACGATTTCAAAATTAGGTTTTTTGTCTTCTCAATCTTCCAAAACTGGCTTCACAATCATTAATGAGAAAATCCAAAAACATAACTCCTATGATAAGGCACCATTATTCATTCGTCAATCTAATATATTTAAGGGCTATAATCAACGCTAACCAATTAGAAGTTCGGGCTATAATCAACACTGACCAATTGGAAGTTCATCTACTACTGAAGGATCAAAAACAAAAGGCTAGATATTCTTCATATATTTAAAAACAAGTTACCACATATAACATTAAAACCCACAAACCTAGTGGATATCATACAAGAATTTTCAATATCAGCACACCAGATCTTATAAATTTCTTGCATCCTATGTGAATATCTTTTTGTAGTCGTTTTCTCCATGAAAATAGACAGATTATACCTTTGACAATTGACACTATCTATCTATCATGATTTTCATATCGTTCACGCCATATTATTTAAGTTATCAAATTGAAGTTGAGGCTGAAGTCATGACCCTAAGATATAGTATCAATTCAAACAAATCCAACATCACATCACTCATTTTCCACAAACTCATTCAGGTCTACAAATTCTGGTTTCTAAACTATATGCAGATTTTCCTCCAGAACTAAATAAACAAGCACCTTGATTACAATAAGTCACCATAAATCCTCCAAATAACTCGGACACAATCCAAAATCATAGTTAAACTTAATACTAATAAAAAAATAAAATCGCTCACCGTTGGTGTACGAGCAACTGAGGCCGACCGCAAATGCTAGTGTTACCGTGAACAGACCGAGCAGTATATAATTCAAAGGATGGCTCCGGCGATAGAAATACAGTGGGCACATTACTACGATAACAAATTAACCAAAGAAACAAAAATAAAATACATCAACCAAACAAAAAGATCAATTAGAGTGAAGAAAAATAAACAAAGCAGGCAGAAACCCTACAAATAAAGGGGCTGAGGATGATCAGAACGTAGAGCACTACCCCAGCATTAGTGGTGGTGAAGAAAAGCGAAATTGGGTGGACGGTAACGACAACCGCAGTGACGGCGGCGGTAAGGAGGAGCTGAATGCTGACGATTGAATATATTTTGCGAATGAAAGACCACCGGAGCTCCGGGCTCTCATCCATCATGGGGTACAGAGGCTGCCGCCCCGATTCCACGTCATCCTTATGCTGGCCCCACATGGTAGCAGAAAAATTCTTGTTGATTCAAGAGATTTGTCGTGTAAAATGATTCGATTGAATTCTATGTTTTTGCAGGGTGTGTATAAATTGGGGAAGAGAGAGGAAACTTCTTGAAGAGGCGTTATTTGATGAGTTTTTCCTACTTATTCAAACCGTGGTTATTCATTCAATCTATCTATAAAATATACTCTCTCCCTCTACCAAAATAGTTTAGATTTTACGATTTTGGGATGTACACTAAAATAATTTACATTTGAAATTTTTCTTATATAGCAAGTGGACCCACCACACTCACTACACATATCTCAATTTAAAACAATACTTTAAGTGTTTCTCAAACTCCGCTATCTACTCACAACCAATTTAAAACAATTTATGAAGCGGGATCCTAACTCTACTCACTACACAACTCCATTAAAATCAAAATATAATATTAAAACTCGTGTCAGGTCAACAAATCGTAAACCATTTCCATGGACGGATGGAGTATTATATACTCACTCCATCCACCAAACTTTATTCATATTTTACTATTTTCGTTCGTGCACAAAACTTCTTAATACTTTAAACTTTTCATTTATAGTAAGTGAACCCACCACACTCTCTACACACAACTCAATTTAATATAATATATTAACTGGGACTTAAAATTCACTAACTACACACAACACAATTTAAAACAATATATCAAGTGAGACCATGATTGCACTTACTATATATCATCACTAACGTCAAAAGCACTACATTAAAATTCGCACCGGGTCAAACTAAGAAGATATTTTATGAACGGAGAGAATATTATTTTGAAGTCACTATCTTAATTCAAGTCTTACGCGACATAACCAAAAGTCTCCATTAATATTTATCTCTAATCACAATTTTTTCGAGCAAAAAATAATATATAATATATGGTAATTTAATTGGTATAATAGTAATATTTACTTTATTATTCAATCAACGTTAGAATACATATAATTCAATGATTTGGAAAGAAGGTAAGCTATATTCTATAATTTAATGATTTGGAAAGAAGGTAAGCTTGTAATTATTATCTTGATTATTGATTAATACTATTTAATTAATTTATTACTATTTTTAAAAGTCTAAAAGTCTCATCAACGTCTTCCATTCCTTTATATAAAATAAAAAACTTTATTTTCTTTACACTTGAACAATAAATTTAAATACAATATAATTTAATTATTTATCTCCATTACTATATTTCTTCTATCATTATTAATATATAATAGAAATACATATTAGGGGCGAAAATTAAAATAGCCCTTTTTTAATATTAAAGATAAATAACAGCCCTAAGTATAATAAACATAAATAATAGCCCTTTTTTAAAATAATAGGCGAAATTACCCTTCTATTTTTTTTTCTTCATATTTTTGGGTTTTTATTGGAGAAAAAATTACTGTTGCTCGTCGTTCGTCCTCAGAATTGGCGAACTATCAGCGCTCGCCATTGGGTTTTTATTGGAGAAAAAATAACAGTTACTGACGCCTTGGATTGTGAGAGGCGAGGTGGGGAATCATCAAGGGGCCATGGATTGTGAGAGCCGAGGTGGGGAATTTACTCCGCATGTTTGTGTTCGTGTGTGTAGTATGTTTGTGTCGTGTGTGTGTGTGTTCGTGCGTGTATTTTGTGTTTATGTTCGTAATGTATGTGTGTGTGTTAGTGTACGTTCGTGTATGTAGTGTATATTTTCTTTAACACACGAATCCCGCGAGTCCGGGATCGCGGGATTCGTGTGTTTGAGTAAAATACCCATAAAACACACGAATCCCGCGATCCCGAGCTCGCGGGATTCGTGTGTTATTTAAGAAATTATTAAAACACACGAATCCCGTGAGCTCAGAGTCGCGGGATTCGTGTGTTTGTGTAAAATACTCGTAAAATATCCCGGAGCTCGTGGATTGTGCATGTGTTCGTGTATGTAGTGTGCATGAGTTCGTGTGTGTGTGCATGTGTGTTTGGGTCATTCGTGTATGTAGTGTGCATGTGTTCGTGTGCGTTTACGTGTTCGTGTGTGTGTGTTCGTGTGTGTAGTGTGTTTGAGTCGTGTGTGTGTCGTGTGTGTAGTGTGTTTGAGTTTTGTGTGTATGGAGTGTGAGTTCGTGTGTTGTAGTGTATGTTCGTGTGTGTGTGAGTATGGAGTGTGTGTGTTCGTGTGTGTTAGTGTATACTCGTAAAACTTTTCTGTAATCATTCATATACATACATATAAATTATATTACTGTATAACTTAAATTATGATTTATAATCCCAAATTAAAAAATGGGCAGAAAATAT
>JAPKLX010000308.1:241215-273425 GCA_026898415.1 Leonotis leonurus
AATTCTCTGTCAAAGTTAACTTTCTGGTTGACCCTTTCTGTTTCAACTTTCTGTTAAAGTTAACTTGCTGGTTTGAGACTTTCTGGTTTAGCATTCTGTCTGTGACTTGCTGGTTTAACTTGCTGGACACTTTCTGGTTGAAGTGCTTTTCTGTTGATGTCTAGCTGTTGGAGTTTATAAGCAGCTAGCTGTCCATCGATCTGCTATTGATCTTCTATCGATCTGTCCTCGTTAAGAATGCTTGCATATATAATATTATGCATATATATAATATGGTTTCGCATCATCAAAACATATAAATGATGATATCCACAATCATCAAAAAGGTTCCCAACAGGAATCATCTGTTGTTAGGGCTTGTGAAGAATTCTCCATCCAAGGATATAGAGAATGGAGTTTCAGAATCAAAACTGCACTCAAAACTCATCACTATCTGATGTGGAAAGTTATAGAAGAAGGCCCACTATAGATCACTGAAGAAGTGACAGTAACTACTTCAACTGGTGTAACTACATAGATAGCTCCCAAAGATCCAAGAAAATATACTGCAGAGGAACGTCGCGAAGCCAATCTGGATGACTTTGCTAAGGAGATCATATCTAGCACGGTCAAAGGCATACATCTGGCCAAAATCCAAGATTTGGATACTGCCAAAGAGATGTGGGAAGCCTTAAGAGACTTATGTCTAGGATCAGAGGTCATGATTGAGAACAAGCTGTCTCTTGCCTGCAATAAATACGATGAATTCAAAATGAAACCAGGCGAGACCATTGAGCAAATGAAAATGAGATTCACTGGAATTCTCCTTGAGATATCAACGTTCAATAAGAACAAGTATACTCAAAGAGAGAAAAACAAGAAAGTACTTAGAGCACTTCCACCAAGCTGGGAGATTTATGCTGCAATGCAACCTCTTCGTACAGACTTCAATGAACTTTCTACAGAATCTTTATTTGATCACCTTGAAGGTCATGAATGTGACATTCAAAGAATTCGAGGACCAGATCATCTGTCCAAAAAGGCAGACAGCAGTTCAAAGAAAGAAAAAGAAGTTGCCTTCAAAGCGAAGAGCAAAACAGACGAACCTTCTGAATCCTCTACACCAGATGAAGAGAAAGGCTATGACAAACTCTTAAAAGAGTTTGCAATGATTGCCAAACGCATGGACAAGATGGAGGTCAGATCGAAGAAATATAGACGTTTCTACAAAGATAACAAGAACAAATTTTACAGGAAACAAGACAATGATCAACCTGATAACAAGGATGAATCAAAGCAGCAGACAGGTAAATCCTCAAAAATATCTAACTCAACAGATTATACCTGTTTTGGTTGTGGCAGAACATGTCATTTCAAAAAATATTGTCCTGATCTGTCCAAAAGCCAAAGAGAAGAATTGAGAGCAAAAAGAGATCGAAAACTTAAATATGAGCGCAAGGCCATGCTAGCTGAACAAGATTCAAGCAGCTCGAGTTATTTTTCAGACAGCTCATCAGAGAATGATGAAGCATTCTTTGCCAATGACGAAGAAGGTTTGGATGAATGCTATGTGGGATTAGACAATGGTCTGGATGAAGTCGAGGTAAATTCTTGCAATTCAAATTCCCCAAATGATAATGATCTTGAACAGGAAGAAGAAGATCAATCTGAATACTCATGGGAAGAAGTAAATGAGATGTTCAAGAGCTATTCGAGCATCAAAAGACTTTTTAGAGGAGTAGTAGAAGAAAATGATAGACTGAAGATATCAGAACAGATACTGAGCATAACTAACACCCAATTCGTTGCCCAAATAGCTGATCTGGAAGAACAGATCAAGGAAAAAGATAGAGAGATTCACTCTTTAAACTCAAAGGTCAAAGATCTCATCAACAGAAACAACGTAGTTGAAGAAAAGATAAAGAAAGGCAAAGAAATTATCTACAAAAGTGATGAGCGTGCCAAGCTACTAATCAATTTGCAGCAAAAAGGCACATATGGATTAGGATATCCAGGTCACTCAGAAAAATCTTGGGAACCATAAGCCTTGTACTAGAGAGAAAGAAAATACCAGATCAAGTAATAGATCTAAGGAACAAGAAAGATCATCCCCAGAAGATGATGGTGAAACAGACTGGGTACAGACAATACCATCAAACAAAGGGACAACCAGTCCATTACACAGAAACAGATCATGTTCATAAAAAGAATGTCAACAGGACATTACCCATTAAGAAGGGATTGAAGAATGATGGAATAGAGAGACATCATCCATCTGTATTCCATTTTCTGTCTAAAGTTGATAATGATGAGAACATCATTACCTGCTATATTTCTGTTCCTAACCCAAAAATATTTTGGATTCGAAAGGGAACATTTGCTAATAACCAAGCACCCAAACGTTGAAGGGTAGCTAAGTGTAATTAATTGCAGGACCAGAAGACTGTAAGAAGAAACAAGATAGCTAGTGGAACAATCTGGATAATAGATAGTGGATGTTCGAAGCACATGACTTGTGATAAGAATCTACTATCAGATTACATTGAAAAGCCAGGACCACAGGTCACCTTTGGATGTAACTCAAAAGGATACACCAGAGGATATGGAAATATAAAAGTTGGCAAGACCACCATCTCAAATGTTTCGTATGTTGAGGGTCTTAGTCACAATCTATTTTCTGTAAGTCAGTTCTGTGCTAACGGTAATCAGATCGTTTTTGATACTAACAACTACTTTGTGAAGAACAAGGAAGGAGATGAGATACTCCTTACCGGAAAATTGCAGGATAAGCTATATATTGTCTAGTGGAAAAATCAGATCGAGACCTACTTAGTCACTAAAACTGTATCAGAAACAAGCTGGTTATGGCACAAGAGGTTGAGTCACCTAAATTTTAAGTCAATCAACAAGATTGCCAAAGAAAAATTAGTGGAAGGACTACCAGATCAAGTATATGATAAAGATCATATATGTGATGCTTGCCAAGCTGGAAAGCAAACCAGATCATCCTTTACAAGCAAAACAGCTCACTCAACATCAAGAATACTGGAGCTTCTGCATCTGGATCTGTTTGGACCAGTTAAACAACTAAGTATAAATGGAAGAAAATACACCTTAGTAATGATAGATGATTACTCCAGGTTCACCTGGGTCATCTTTCTGTTAAAGAAGAAAGAGACACTAGCCAAACTACCTGATTTTCTACACAAGATCACCAAACAGAAAGAGGTGAGTGTAGCTACTATCAGAACAGATCGAGGAACAGAATTTCTCAACCAGAAGATTGAAGCATACTGCAATAAGATGGGAATCACTCATCAAACTTCAGCTGCTAGAACTCCTCAACAAAATGGAGTTGTTGAAAGGAGAAACAGATCACTTAAAGAAGCAGCTCGTACTATGCTAAATGCTACCAATCTACCCAAGAAATTCTGGGCAGAAGCTATTTACACAGCCTGTTATACTCAGAACAGATCACCAATCACACTCAGACATGGAAAGACTCCATATGAGATCTGGAACAACAGAAAGCCTAAGATTTCTTACCATATGAGATCTGGAACAACAGAAAGCCTAAGATTTCTTACTTTCGTACTTTTGGCTGTTTGTGTTACATACACAATAATGGGAAATCTCAATTAAGGACTTTTGATAGCAAAACTGATCCTGGAATATTTTTGGGATATTCTAATGTCAGTAAAGCGTATCGAGTCTACAATAAGAACTCTCATATTATGGAGGTAACACCTCATGTTGTCTTTGATGAGTCTATTGTTGAGTACAGGTTACCTGTTAATAAACAGACAGAGAACCAGATGACTTCAAGAAAGATGAATGAATTGCTCTTAGAAGATATTCTCATATGGAATTCAAAAAGGGATGATGAAGAGATCAACACTCCACCAATTGCTGAAGAAATTATACAGCAAGGGGGAACAATTCAACGTAATCTGGATGAAAACAGATCACCAACAGAAAGCAATGAAACAGTCATTGCAGATAATGATCAATTTGAAAATTTAAATCCAGAGGCTGAAACAAATGAAAATCCATTTCAAGCTTCACCAACAACACACTCTGAATTTGAGGAACCAATAGATCAACCTGATCCTGAGATATCTGATGAAGAGATGACCAGGAGAAGCAGATGGATACAAGATCATTCACCAGAACAGATTGTCGGGAACCCATCAGATCGTGTGAAAACAAGAAGAATTCATGGAGAAAGTGCCTTGTTGAGCTTCTACCTCTCTCGCATTGAACCATCTGATGCTCATGAAGCACTACAAGATGTAGATTGGATAACAGCAATGCAAGAAGAACTTAATGAGTTCAAAAGGAATGAGGTCTGGTATCTCGTAGACAGACCCAAACAATAAGGAGTAATTGGTGTAAAATGGGTGTTCAAAAATAAACGAGATGAGAATGGTGAAGTAGTCAGAAACAAAGCCAGATTAGTAGCTAAAGACTATAATCAACAAGAAGGCATTGATTTTGATGAAACATTTGCACCCGTAGCCAGACTAGAAGCAATAAGGTTGTTCTTAGCATATGCTGCACACAAAAGATTCAAGGTATACCAGATGGATGTCAAAAGTGCCTTTCTAAATGGTATCCTTGAAGAAGAAGTTTATGTGGAACAGCCACCTGGATTCGAAGAAGCAGATCCAAATCAGAAAGTATACAGACTGACAAAAGCAGTCTAAGGTCTAAAACAAGCCCCTAGAGCTTGGTACGAGACACTGTCTACATTTCTACTAGAATCTGGATTCAGAAGAGGATCAGTCGACAAGACTTTGTTCATCATCAAAGTCAAAGAGAATATCCTTTTAGTACAAATTTATGTAGATGATATCATATTTGGATCCCAATCTACTTATTTGTGTGATAAATTTGCTGAACTTATGAAAAATAAGTATCAAATGTCCATGATGGGCGAAATGAGTGTCTTTCTAGGTTTCAGGTCAAGCAGTTACCAGATGGCATCTTCATTAATCAAGTAAAGTATGTTCACGATCTGCTGACTAAATTTGGGATCAAAGACAGTAAACCTGTTAAAATTCCAATGCAGACCAACGAGAAAATTGATCCTGATCCAGAGGGAAAACCAACAAATATCACTCAATACAGAGGGATCATAGGGTCATTACTCTACCAAACTGCCAGTCGACCTGACATCACATTTGCAGTAGGAGTATGTGCAAGATATCAAAGCAAACCCCAAAGAGTCTCATATGGAAGCATCTAAGAAGATATTAAGATATCTTAAGGGAACAGATCACATTGGATTATGGTATCCATGCGAAGACAACTTTGAGCTAACTGGATACACAGATTCAGATTATGCTGGATGTAAGCTGGACAGAAAGTCAACATCTGGTACATGTCAGTTCTTAGGAAATAAACTAATCTCTTGGTTCTCAAAGAAGCAGACATCTGTTGCCACATCAACCACAGAAGCTGAATATATGGTGGCAGGGAGCTGTTGTGCACAAATACTCTGGTTAAAACAATAACTCAAAGACTATGAGATCGATGTCAAGGAGATACCCATTTTCTGTGATAGCTCTAGTGCTATAGCAATCACATAGAATCCTGTTTTGCATACCAGATGCAAACATGTAGATGTGAGACATCACTTTATAAGGGATCATGTTGAAAGAAAACATGTACAGATCGAGAAGATACACACTGAGATACAGAGAGCAGATATTCTCACTAAAGCATTACCAGAAGAAAGATTTAAGATGCTTTGTGGGAAATTAGGATTGCTAAATCTGGAAGAAAGGACCAGATAGTCTTAGAACAGATCATGTAAAAATTCCAATTGGGAATTGACACAAGATCATCATATTCCATCAAGGAATTAGAACCAGATTGACATAATCTAGATTGATATAGACCAGATCATGTAAAATTCTAATTGGGAATTGACACCAGATCACTAAGTGCATGTTAATAGTCAAACAAATCAATAAAATTCCAACTGGGAATTATTAAAAGGTCATCACACTAGATTGATGTCCAAATTGGAAAGTGGCATGAACAGATCGATAATGTTGACAACAGTTCATTAATAAGGAGATCAATTTGGACCAGATGACTAACAGCCACGTGGATATTAATTAGTTCTTTTATTTATATTTCCCATTACTTGGTCAAGGGGGAAAGTCAACAAGATACAACGATTAAATCAATTTAATCATAGCATATATATCTAAATTCTGACATTATATACCAAATCTTTTATTTTTGATGATTAAGTACAGTGTTTGGGAAACGTGATCGTGGAGATTTTTACCAAACCAAGAAAAAGGAAGAAAATTGACGGCCAAAACAAACACGCGCCACACCACAACCGTAGGATTGAGCGCGTGTACCAAACGCAGAAGAGAGAAGATAATAGACTCTAAGTCTATTACTCAGAGAGGCGGGAAAAGCTGAAAAAGGGAAGAATATGAATTAAAATATTGCCTTGTTTATCACTTATCTATATATATTTTGATAAGGCGGTTCGACTATCATCTACATTCTCCTTCTTCGACACTTAGCAAATTTTTCCCATCCTTTCAAACTCTCTCAATCTTCAAAAATCTATCTGTCAACATGGCTCCAAAATCTTCTCTGTTTCTTGAGCAAGTGAAATTTTTGAACCCATACATTCATCAAGATCTCTGTGCTGTTCTTGACACCTTCGGTTTTCATAAACTGGATAAGGCCTTTGACCTTGTTAAGCGCTGCAAAGGTTTCAAATTTATGAGTTTTTCTTTTTAACTGTTCTATATCTTGAATGCTCTGAAATTTCTCAAACTCGTATTGAAAATCAGTTTTATCCATTTGCATGCATATGTGCACTTGTACTGTAGTGTAGAACTCTATATTCTGTAAACTGCTACTGGGCACTCATACTTCATTGATGGAAGGATAGTGCTCATATATATATTGCTTTGACTTTGCTGTAGGATTTCACAATATCATTACCACACACCCTGTCCATTTCTTGCCAAAGGAAGTAGCAGCCTTCTATCTCTCATGGCAAGGAGAGAAAGGTGGGAATGAAGCCACTATCAGAGTGAGCAAAGGCAGCACCATCAGCAACACTACATACAACGTACTGAACATAATTGATGAGGTTTACAAACTGAAGGATGAAGGTCTCACTCTTGGAGATATTACTGAAGAACAATTACAAGACGCGATAGAAACTGTGATGGTAGTGCCAATCCACTATACGAACAAGATGTTCAATAGGGCACTACTAGCACCCGAATTCAAGATTGTCTTCGAATTCATCCAGAGAATCTTCATGAACCACAATGGTTCCTATGATCAGGTCACCCCAGAAAAATTCAAGATACTAGCTGCAGTTGTGCTGAATCTGCCAGTGAACTGGAGCAGAATCCTTTTTGATCTATTGGCAAAGGAGGCCAAGATGATCACATTCGTGAAAGGAGCAAGCCCTGGGATTGAAGTGAAGAGGAGCAGCTTGAGGCACTCCACCAAGATAAGCTTCATGCTGGAATCCTTCTTTAAGCAACACAAATGGGATACCATGGTCGAATTTAACAACAAATTGCACTTCCCAAAGGACCAACATCAAATTGAAATGTCTATGGGCATTTCTGCCAATCTGATAGCAAGGGTGACAGACCCTGTGTATGCCAATGATTTGATGGAGATGGAAAGTTCTAACTCAATCTGGGTTCCACCATCTGCCCCTGCTGAGAAATCCACCAAGTCAAGGGTAAGAAAAGAAAAGCCAACTGAAAGGACTCCCTCCAAGAGAGTTACCAGGAGGGCCAGCTCAGTAGATACTAACGCCTCCACAGCAGCTCAGTAGCCAAAACCTAAGAGAAGGAAGTTACAGAAACTTGTGGAAGAAGTCCAGGTTGAGGAACCTGCAGTTATTGATACATCCATCCCTCAACAGGAGGTAGAGGTTGAGGATGAGGAGATTTTGGTCGGAGGACCACCAGAAGATGTTGCCCCCATCTTCTCCTTGGACCCAAGTCAGGTCAAGCACTTCTCCCCTGCTCATACTACCAGCCCATCATTTGCCGAACAACTAGAGCAGATTGATGAAGAGGAAGAAGGAGAAGATGAATCCTCTGATGAGGATGTGGAGAAGAAAAAGGCCGAAACCGTAGTGAAGTTGCTAGAAGCTGAGGCAGATCACTCCATACTTAAGACATTTCCTGGGATCCAGTTCACTCTTGAGAGCTACGAAGCAGCAAGACGTCTCAAATTTCTTCTGCTCATCAAGGATAAGGAATTCTATGTCCTTGATGCCCTACTCAAGACAAGATCAATAGATGCCCTCAAGGCAGAAGAAGCCACTCTCCTCAATATCTTTACTGCCTCCTCCATTGCTGAGTTGAGGGACACTTATCGTCCAGACATCCTGGCCATGGCAAAATTTGAGGCTAAAGAGCTCCAGATCGATCTCAGATCGATATATGAAAAGGCCGAGATGCTGAAGTTCTATGAAAGCATTGATGAGGAAGAAGTTGAAGAAGTTGAAGCAGAACTGGCTGAAGCTCACCAACCGGGTGCAGCAACACAAGAATCAGAACCAGATCAGCATCAAGCTGATGCTGCAGAACAGATCATGGAACCAACTGCACAGGCTGAGGGGGAACCAGCCAAGACGAGTAAGATTCAAATTGTAGTGGTTGATTATCCACGAGAGGAGACTGAGCCAGCTGGATAGAGGGTGGGGGGTAAATTAACAGATGACATATACACCCCTGCTGTTGCAGCAACAATGGAAGAGTTTGTGGAGTCAACCAATCTGGAGGATATATTGATGACCCAGCATCAATCCCTATCCAACGAACAAGTGAAGGACTTAATCTCCAACAAGGTTGACAAGTTCATGTATGGTACTCTTACCACAGTACAAGACCAGGCCACTCGAATGCTTACCGAATTTAACAACCATCTGAAGTCCCACGTAGACCAAGTGGACTCAGATTTGAGAAGAGTTTGCAGACTGAAACTTGAGGAATTGAGTAAGAAAATGGATGATGATCGATCTGCCGCAGAGCAGAGAAAAGAACAGATCGATCAAACCCTGGCCACCATGGAGCTTAAAGTCAATGAGACGTACAAGATAGTGTCTGAGTTCGCAAAGAAGGAGAAAGACATGGTTCATACCATTGTCAAACAACAGACCGATGGGATAGCTGAAGAGGTGATTAAAGGGGCCAATGCAGAAACCAGATCACTATTCATGAAGTTTGAGAATGAAGGGAAAAGTTTTGTGGAAAGGAAGCTGAGCGAATTGCGCTACCCCACAAAGACCTTAATTGATTCATACTTTGATGAAATTGGGATAATCAAGGAAGACCAAGAAAACTACAAAGTTGATCTGATCAAAACTAGAGCCTCACTGGAGAAGAAGATCGATGACTCTAATTTGAACATTACCTCACTGCTCACACAAAAGATAGACTCAGATAAAGAGATGAAGGACATGAAGGAGGAGATCACCTCCCTTAAGGCACTCATCAACATGTATATTGATGATGTCGAAAAGGGGGAAGGATCTAAGAAAGGGAAGTAGAAAGTGGCCGCCATCAAAGGAAGAGGTCAATCTGGTGCCATGGAAGAAAAGAAAGAAGCTCAACCTGAGCAGCTGACTGCACCAGATCGACCAACTCTACCATCTGCTCAAGCTGAGAAGGCATCAAAATCATCATCAAGCAGATCGAGTCACTCTCAACCATTAAAGAGGAAGAGAAAGTCTGGATCTGGTTGGTTCTCTTCCGCTCCTATCAAGACAAAAAAGACACAAGAAGGAGAGACCAGCTGGATCCCAGATAACTTGAAGAATGGTTGGGAGGGACTAAAGTATGGCTTCATTATGTGTCGCTACTTCATCAGAGAACCTGCATATTGCGAAGACACACCCAATGAAGCATTCAACCTATACTTGGACATGAATGATGCCAAGGACCTGGTGCAGGAAATAAGAGAAGCTGCTGCAGAAGCCCAGGTCACCATCACTACCCCAGAGAGGGAGTTCAGAGAATGTCCTGAGATACCTAGCACCAAGCTCCCCGACAAAACTTATCTGCTCAATTTCATAAACCAGCTCGCTGAAAACAGAGGATATAAAATAGATGCTGAAGATCCAGACTATATAAGAGTTAGAAAAGGTGTTTATGAAAGTGTGCAGCTAATATCTGATGAAACTAGAGCCAAAATGAAGAAGCAACAGGAGGAAAGGAGGAAGAGCAGATAGATACTTATTTTCACATCTCTTACTATCTGCAATTCCTGTTTTTGATGAACTGTAAACTTATTGTGCCTCTTATCTATGAAATCATTTGAATTTCTGATGACAACTTCTTATTGTCCAGAACATATACAAACTGCTTTTAATCGTTATAACCTAATAACGAAAACTTAATCATCTGGCTATCAAACCAGATCTCTCTGAATGAGTTATTAGGATATAATTGTAAAAGTGTGGTTTCGACATCATCAAAAAGGGGGAAATTATTGGGAACCCTAACGTAATTTTGATTTTGATGATGATATTTCGAAACACACTTAGTCCTTCTTAGAACTAAACTGTTCTACGTGTCAACAGATCACCACATGTAAAGTGAAATCTGATAGAGAACAGATTAGGAGATGACTTAACATGTAAAGGAATTACTCTTATAGAAGTCATTTCTATGTTAGTATATGATGAAGGCCAAGATTTCTCGCCAAGAAGAAATCGATCTACTGTGACAGACAGCAATCAGATCACTGACCAGATCGATGATCACAGCGGATCACCAGATCGATAGAGTCATCAAACCACCAGATGACATCATCCTACACATCATATCCTCTTGCCACGTCAAAATTGAAGTCCATCCAATAGGGTTTGGAAAGAGAATCCACGATTGACACAAGGAAGGAAAGTAACCGTTAGCGATCTGCTTTCCATACTTAGAGGATTAAGTCAACGTTTTTACAAGGCAAGAACTGATATGATAGATATCAGTGATTGGCAATCTACAATCAATCTCACGCCAATCAACAACGGCTGGAATTTTAAATTCTATGCCTATATATTTGAAGCTCAAAAAGAGATGATGCGCTACATTGAAAAGTGACTCTCAAGCAATCAATCTTTGAACCAAACTAAGAGCTTCAAACAAGTTGTGATTCTACATCACATCAACCCAACCTCGATTCAAGTCTGTCTTATCGAGAGAAAGGAGATCACCCTGCTAGCTAGTAGTTTTCTAGTGGTAACGTAGAGGTAATCTGTTGTAAAGGGACACGACCCTTATTTCGTGCATAAGTATCCTTCTAGTTTTGATTGATACTTGTGACTCGTTCTCCACGAGTATAAAGAAGAAGAGTATCCTCGTAGTGGATAATCTAGTCTAGTTTTGATCAGATCGTGGACGTAGGGATTTCCCGAACCACGTTAAACAACTGTGTCATTTATCTTTCTGCATATTTATTTTCAGTTGTTTATTATTCTAACTCCCTGCACTACCATATTTTCTAAGTGTCTTCACTAGAGAGCTATCTGTTTGGACTGACCTGGTTTCGATCTGCTGATCAATCTGGTTAGTCATCTACTGAGCAATTTCTTATTTTAGAATAGCTTGAACTCTCTAATAAATAACCAAGTAAACTGAAAAGTTTGTATTTGGTGTATTCCCCCCCCCCCCCATACACCAAACCTTGCTCTTTCGGGACCAACATGTTTGTTTTGTTCTTGTATGCAGGTACCAACTCTAAGAGTCACCTAACTTTTGGGCTTGTTGCCGGCTCTTTGTTATCAGGAAAGTTCTCATGACTCCTCTTCTTTAGTTCCTACTACTAGGGCGCAGTAGGATTTAAGTGTGGGGGAGTGGTTTATGTTTGCTTTCTCGCATGTGTTAGTATTTTTCATTATATTTTTGTTTTTAGTCTATGTTATCCTCATCTTAATCATTTGTACGTCTACTTGCTTATTCAATCACTATGTGTTGATATATGTTAATTATTCAATCACTATGTGGAAAGGAGATGAAAATTGATCTAGAAGTGATGTTTGGTGAAATCGAGTGGAGCAAAAAGGACCGAGACAAGGACAAGAAGAGAAGCTAAACGACGAGGCCAAAGCCGGGACCAGCGCCTGCTGGGGTGCCTTTGCCGAGAATTTCTGATAGCAGGACCCAGCGGCCACTGGCCCTGCAATTTAAACGTTGGCAGAAGCACAAAGCCAGCGACCGCTGGCTTCCCAGCAGTCGCTGGCTTGCAGTTCTGTGCGGGATTTAAACTCATTTTTTGGCGTCATTTGGGGGGGACAGATAGAACTCGTTATAGAACTTTGGAAATACATCTTTTATTTGTTTTTAGTAGTTAGAATTGATATTTCAAGTGGATTGGAACTCTATCCGACTATTTGTGTGAAGATTTGTAGTAAGTTTGTCAACTTTTATCTTTCTATGGATTCTTCTTTACTTATGGTTGGCTAGATCTTCCCTAGGGTGGGTTGATTATCTCAATCTTTCACTTAATGCTTTGAGTTGATCTTTGAATGGTTGTTTGATTGGTGCTTTACGAGTTTTGTATGCTTGATCACCATATAGAACTCTAAGATATGGAATGGATTGAAATGATTTGTTCTATGTCTCTTTTGTAATCAAACAACCAATCCTTGTAATCTGAAACATAAAGAGGAAATCGAGTTTTGAATTTGATATTCTTAAAGTGTGATTTGGACATGTGAGTTATAATCACCGATTAGTCTTTAAGAACACGAAAGTGATTGACTAATCAACTTAATTGGAGAATTCTATTGGAACTTCAAATGATTGATCAAACATTAAGTGTGGATTGTGGATGATCTCTACCTCAATTTTAATTCATTTGAGTACCTCGTTTATTGCTTTTCATTAGTTAGATTGTTATCACATCTTCAAATTGATTTAGAGTGTTATAGGACTTCTTTTATTTCATTATAGTACTTTTAATCATTGTCCTGCATTGTCTTCCTCTGAGATACGACATTCGGGTCGGCTACTACGTATTATGCAAGGCAATGATTAAAAGTACTTCTATCTCAATTTTCATCTCCTTTCCACCTCCTACATCCAAATCATAAAACACACGAACCGGCATAAAACGAGTAATAAAACGAAATGAAACAAAAGACAAACATATAAAACACGACAAAACGACACACTAAAATATAACAAAAATATATTAAACACTAATTAAATTAAGTCAGTATTTCTATATATTTTATATTTTTTAAGATTTGGTTAGTCACGTTGGTTTATAACAATTAACTAGATCTATATAAAAATAATTAATACAACTACATGTTAAACTTATTTTCTTAATTCATGGTCCTATCTAACATCACCTCTATTCAACCTTTTTATGTATCTTAAATCAACATATTATTCATTATTAATTATAACGTTTTTAAAATCTTCTATCACATATTGATTTAAGATAAAATTCAAACTGTTGTTGGACTTAAGCCTATAGTTTATGAGATCAATTGGTTCGATCAGTTTATATAAAAATAATAATATAAAATTGTTCCATGAGTAAATAAAATCTATAATAAGTACTTTCATATATTTTTTTGTTTCATAGTTTAGTATTTTAATATATATTTTGTAGATATTAAATTAACAGAATAATCTAAATATAACTAAACTAACAAATTGTTTTATCCCACATTAAAAACTTAATAAACTTTATCAATATGAAACTCTGTAAAAAGAACAAATATGTGTATAATTTGGCTTTACTAGGATTTGATATATTGAGCCAATTAAATTAAGTTGATATTTTATACTTTTTTAAGATTTTGTTAGTTGGTTTATAACAATATAATTAACTAGATCTATATAATAATAACTAATACAAATATTAGTGTGCACATTTAGAACGACAACGAATACTAAAATATAAATTTTTTGAATGGAATCAATAGGAATTCATATATTTAAGAACATATATGATAAACATTATGTATGATATGTATTTTTTTTCCTTCAAACGAGATCCTCCGTATATTAACATCATTATTATTTTAAAATAGAGAATCATATTTAAATAACATTCTTAAATTAAAACATAAAGTGATTTTTTTACCAATAAAATTTACATTACATGAGTATTCATGTAAGACTTATATTTTGCAAGTAGATTATTCCTCAATTATCAATGTGTTTTCACCAACACATTCAATAGAAGATAAGTGTTCATGTAACATTATTTGCAACGAGACAATCTTTCATATAACACTGATTTCTAATGATTTGTCAAATCATCACGATAAAATAAAGTATTGTATTCTTTAATTATATTTCTACTTTATAATATAAAGTAAATTTTACACAAGATGAGCCTTCGTATAACACTTATTTGCACCAAAATGATTATTTATGTAACACTTATTTGCAAAGATAAGTCAAATTATATCATTTTGAAAATAAATATATATATAATTAAATAATGATTACATGCTTCTTTGTTTACCTTTTGTTAGATATATAATAAAGAATTTAAAATAAATTATTAACTATTGTTTGTTTTATGTTTATATTTTGAGACAAAGTATTGAGTTATTTTTAATAATTGTAAATTATATCATCAAACATCAATTTTAGTGATAAAATTATTTTGACTCTACTTGTGATTTACATTTGATACTTATTTATAATGATTTGTTGTGTGTTCAACTTAAATTCTCGCTGATGGAACCCGTATGAGGGGCTCACGAAACCGCAGGATCCACAGGTTTAATTAATCACATGAATAATTAATTCCTAAAACACATAGAAGAATATAAATGCGGAAATAAATATATTATACCTTCTCCTACGCAAATCCTTCGCATGTGGAGAAATGAATTAAATCGTTAGCTATCGAACCACAATCCACGCCGTTCGAATCTCCTTCTTAAATCTCCACCAAATCCAACCCTAAGAACTTCTATCCTATTCCCGGTCTACTTACTAGAATATCTTGTGGGCGAATCTATCTAGTAATTTAGGAGAAAAAAAAAGATTGAAAATTGGAGCGGAGAACACTCCTAATTTTCGAAAATTGAGAGTGAATCTCAAGGGGGCGGCTAGGAGAGAGAAATTGGCTCCTTCTTTATGCTCCTTTTATAGACATTGTGGGATAGAATAGGGCTTCTAAGGAGAATGAATTAGATCACAAATCATAGAACCATATGATGGAACTCGTATGAGGGGCTCACGAAAACGCAGGATCCATATGTTTAATAAATCACATGAATAATTAATTCTTAAATCACATAGGAGAATATAAATTCAGAATATACTAAATTATACCTTCTCCTACGCAAATCCTCCGCTTGTGGAGAAGCGATTTGAATCGCTAGCTAGCGAACCGCAATCCACGCCGTTTGAATCTCCACCAAATCCAACCCTAGGAACTTCTATCATATTCCCCATCTACTTACTAGAATATCGTGTGGATGAATCTATCTAGTAATTTAGAGAAAAAGAAGATCGAAAATTGGAGCGTAAAATGCTCTTAATTTTCGAAAATAGAGAGGGTGAAATCCTCACTATGAGAGCCAATTTCAAGACTCAGGTGAGAGAAAGTGGTTTCTTATTATTCTCTATTTATAGACATACTGGGCTAGGATAGGGCTTCTAAGGAGAATGAATTAGATCCCAAATAATAGAACCATAATCCCCTCTTTATCTCTTGCAGTTACAACTATAATTCAAATTCAAATTTGAACTATATTTAAAATTAATATGGTCTTGTAAAAATCCATAATTAGATTTTCAAGTCTCCTTTTGGGCTCAATTGAATTTAATTAATTTAAATAAAATTGTCCTCCAATTAATTACTCCATGTAAATGCAATAAAGAGCTGTTCTATTATAAATATTTATCGACTCCACTATAAGATAAATATTGAACCCATCTTGATTCATTCGAATTGTGGATCCAACCCATTTATCATTAATTATTTCCCGCGTTTAAGATTTTCTAAATCTATTAATTAATTGAGTTTGTTGACAACTGACAATTAATTAATATATTTATTCATGAGTGATCCGGTTCAAACCTTTAATATTACATATGGAATAAATTCCAACCGGTCGGGTTTCTTATGTAATAAACCTTTCTGAACGCCTCATGCAAATATATCCACTCGTGTCACCGAGACACAATTTTGTACGACTGGCAGTCGTGTACTTCTGGCTAAGCCAATGACTACTACCCAAGACATCACTATTTAAAGTTATGAAAAACTCGCAACCGTTGATGAATCAAAGGAGCGTATAATCAACCGCCCATACTAATGTCATCATCACAGATTAAGAAATGAATTAATTTTCGAGACCTCTTTCCAAGTATCAGCACGTTAGAACTTATCTCACTGTGAAACCTCTCAATATGTATATGCAAAGCATGTGTATCTGCTTATACATACTGATATCATTCTGCGGGCTAAGGTTAGCTCTCGCATCAAAATGATATCGAAGCCTTTATCGACTAAACTGTGACTTTATATTACAAAGGAGCTGACTGTGTTACCTTCCGTGATCATCGATCCACCATACAGTCTACAATTGTAATAAATGGACTCATTTGCAATTCAATATATAAAAATAATAAATAACAAACCAATGATAGAAACATTTATTCTCATTAAAGTGCAATTGAAAACAAGTTGGATACATCGTCTAAGCATAAAGCATGCTTTGAGGTATACAAACCCTAACAATCTCCCACTTATACTCAAACATTCTTTAGAGTATACAAATATCTGTGTCGCATGACAATAACTCTCCCACTTATACCTAAAGCAGGTCTATTACACGTCGTACTCCTAATCACACTACATGCCTCTCAAACTTTTTCTAGTTCAGGCTTTTCGTGAAGGGATCTTCTAGGTTGTTCTCCGACGCTATCTCCGTCACCACTATGTCGTCCCTCCTTACAATATTGCAAATGATGTGATAATTTCTTTCAATGTGTTTACTCGCCTTGTGGGCCCATGGTTCACTCAAGTTTGCCACTGCACCAAGTTATCACAATAAACCGTGATACTTGCCGAGATACTCAGAATCAGATCCAGGTCTATCAAAAAGCTCCTAAGCCAAACTGCTTCCTTCGCGGCCTCTGATGCGGCCACATATTGAGCTTCCATAGTGGAGTGCGCGATGCATTTATGCTTCGCACTCCTCCATGTCACGATTTCGCCTCCCAAAGTAAACACATACCCGGAGGTAGATTTCCTTGAGTCCCGATCTGTCTGAAAGTCAGAATCGGTATAACCCAAAGGGCATAATGAATCAGCCTGGTAAGCCAAACAGTACTCCTTAGTCTGTTAGACTGATATCTAGCTACCATACCTATGGCAAAGCAGATATCCGTCCTAGTACATATCATAACATACATGAGACTACCTACTGTAGAAGTGTAAGGTATTTGTCTCATCTTCTCTTTCTCCTAAGGTGTCTTAGGACACATGTCCTAAGAAAGAACAATTCCATGCCTGAAGGGTAAGAAACCCTTCTTGGAATCCTGAATGCTAAAGTGTCTAAGTATAGTTTCGATATAGGATTCTTGAGATAAACACAACATTCGCTTGGATCTATCACGAATGACCTTGATCCCTAGAATGTGTCCCGCGTCTCCCATATCACTCATATCAAATTGACTAGACATGTATGCTCTAACGTCCGACAACTTCTTCTTGACACTTCCGATCAATAGAATGTCATCTACGTATAGCACCAAGTAAACAACTACTTTACCCTCACACTTCTTGTACACAAAGCTCTCGTCAGGGCACTAATCAAATCCATAGGACTTAATAACCTGATCGAAGAAAAGGTTCCATGATCATGAGGCTTGCTTAAGTCCATAAATGGACTTCTTAAGCTTCCGCACTGTTGGTCTCGAAAGAGCAAGGTTTGGTGTTTGGGGGGGGGGGGGGAATACACTAAATACAAACTTTTCAGTTTACTTGGCTAATTATCAGAGAGTTCAAGCTAATCTTAAAGAAGAAATTACTCGGCAGATGACTGACCAGATCGATCGACAGATCAATAGCAGATCAATCCAAACAGGTTGCTCTCTAGTGTAAATACTTAGACAATAATAAGAGTGATCTTATTACTTTCAAAGTATTGTGTGTGCGGAAATATGGTGGACTTAGTTGGTGCTCTTATATTGAAAACCTTAATTATAATCCAGATCGTTAAAGCATGTTATTTAGATGCAGTTTAAATGATAGTGCAAGGGTTAGAATAAATAAACAACAGAATATAAATATGCAGAAAAGAAAATGACACAGTTGTTTAACGTGGTTCGGGAAATCCCTACATCCACGGTCTGATCAAACTAGATCAGATTATCCATCACGGAGAACGAGCCACAAGTATCAATCAAAACTAGAAGGATACTAATGCACTAATAAGGGTCGAGTTCCTTTACAACAGATTACCTCTACGTTACCACTAGAGAACTACTAGCTAGCAGGATGATCTCCTTTCTCTCGATAAGACAGACTTGAATCGAGGTTGGGCTGGTATGATTTAGAATCACAACAGCTTGAAGCTTTAGTCTGATGTAGAGATTGATTGGTTGAGAATGTTTTTATCGATGTAGCATGTATTCTCTCCAGACTTTGAACTCCAAATATATATAGGCTTTGAATTTGAAATTCTAGCCATTTGTTGATTGGCGTGAGATGATTGTAGATTGCCAATCAATGATGTCCATCATATATGCTCTTGCCTTGTAGAAGCGTTGACTGAATCCTCTAAGTATGGAAAGCAGATCGATAACGATTACTTTCCTTCTTCGTGTCAATCATGGATTCTTCTTCTGTATTTTGCTGTGTAGACTTCCAAATTGACGTGGCAAGTAGGTATGATGTGTATAGTGATGTCATCTGGTGGTGTGATGACTCTATCGATCTGGTGCCTCGCTGTGATCATCGATCTGGTTGGTGACCTGGTCGGTGATCTGGTCGCTGACTGTCTTGGCAGATCGATTTATTCTCTTGATGGAAATGTCTTGGTCTTCAACCTAGACTCTTGAAATGACTTCTATAGGAATAAATCCTTTACACGTTAAGTCATCTCCTAATCTGTTCTCTATCAGATTTCACTTTATACTTAGTGATCTGTTAAAATGTAGAACAGTTTACCACTGATCAAGACTGTAAAATCTAAGTGTGTTTCGAGAGATCATCATAAAAACCAGAAAAATAATTCAGGGTTCCCAACAATTTCCCCCTTTTTGATGATGTCGAAACCACACTTTACAATCTGACCCTAATACACAATAAGAGTGATCTGGTTTAAAATGCCAGATTGTTTATGTTTTCGTTATTTTTGGTTATAACGATTAATAGCAGTTAGATATGTTCTGGACAATAAGGTTTTGTCAACAGAAACCCATTTTATAAGAGTGATCATGTAAAACAGAATACTAGAAAACGGATAGTGGAAGATCTAAGATTAGGATAACTATCTGGTCTTCTTCTTCTCTTCCAGCTGCTTCTTCATTTTCGCTCTTATCTCATCCGAGACCATCTGGACACTTTCATAAACTCCCTCTCTGACCTTGATGTAATCTGGGTCTTCAGCGTCGATTTTGTACCCCCTGTTTTCAGCAAGTTGATTTATGAAGTTCAGCAGGTAGGTCTTGTCAGGGATTTTTGTGCCAGGAATGTTAGGGCATTCTCTGTACTCTCTATCTGGCGCAGTGATAGTGATCTGGGCCTCTGCGGCTGCTGCTCTGATGGCCTGGACCAAATCTTTGGCGTCATTCATGTCACGCCCCGTTCTCCACCCTTGTGGCGAAGTCCGGATACGCGACTATAAAACAATTATTTAAATAAAGGATAAAAGGAAAACTGTGGACTTAACCGAACGAAAGGATATTTTATAACTGAGTCTTAGTTCATAACAAGAGTTTAACTCTAAATAGACACATTCGTCAAATAAAACAAATAGAACCTCTCGCAGCGGAATAAGGATCGACTGAAGTCTACGTGTATGATGACACGTAGACACCCAAGATTTAATTTAAAGACCGACAAGCCTGCCATAGCATCTCCCATCATCACATCTCAACCTGCACATTTATAAATACATGCAGGGCTGAGTACAAACGTCCTCAGTAGGCACATGCCAAAATCGCACTCATACATATATAATTGTCATGCCATTGTAAGTGAAACATAGGGATTTTGTCTCTAAAGAACCTATGTTCACTAAAATCCTTTTGTGAAACCTTAAAGTTCGATTGCAATCTAAGTTCTTTAGTAATCTACCGTATCTGTAACTTCTTCTTCTTTGTGTCGGGAAGGTGGCCACCTTCCACAAACACCTTGACCGGCCAATACCTTCGTCGGCTCACAGTCACTTTAACCGGCCAGCCCGCTCGATGACTCACGATTACTTTGTGTACACTAGTTCAAGTGGAGACGCTAACCCACTGGAACCCGAATTCGATTTTATAATTATAGTTCGAGTGGAGACGCTAACCCACTGGAACCCGAATTCGATTCTCTTAACTTAACTGAGCAGATAGGTATCATACGAAAATCATAAACATTTTATGGCAGACAATACATGAAACATATTTTCAGTTCAAATGCTTTTTTTTTTGAAATGAAACATAAACTGATACAACACACATAATTTTAGTTGTATAAGAAAGCCTACACTTGATGTATAGGATAGAAAGCCTACTTGGATAGCTTCGGATTTGCACTTGCTTTGGTCTCGCAACGCGAGGTAGATCTCTTGTAAGAACCTTTAGAAATGTCCGTATAAGTTAAAATGCCTTTAGTGCATTTGAAACATTTAATCGTAAGAGTATATTATTATG
This sequence comes from Leonotis leonurus, assembly GCA_026898415.1. Classification (NCBI taxonomy): domain Eukaryota; kingdom Viridiplantae; phylum Streptophyta; class Magnoliopsida; order Lamiales; family Lamiaceae; genus Leonotis; species Leonotis leonurus. The sequence continues at coordinate 262,056 of JAPKLX010000308.1, forward strand.
GGTTCTTGTTTCGACTTGTTAATTAAGATATTGATACTTCAGATCAATATTCTTTAATATTTTGAATCCTCGATTCAATTTTCTCGGTAATTGCCTTTAAGTGCAATAAGTGTATTGACACTTAATGAAATAATTAATTCTCAATAATTAATCATTCAAATAATATTGTAATTTCTAGTTATTTAACTCTTTAAATAACCTTAAAATATTAATTTCTCAAATAATATCCTCAATAAAATAAGAGATATCAATTTCTCTTAATTTAGATCCCAATTACTAACAAATTGGATTTTCTTAATTTAATACTTAGGCTTTATTTATCTAAATTAATAGCTCTAAATATTAATGCTTAATATATATTACTATTTCTTCTTCCATTATTACTGTTTCAAATTTTATGGAACTCCATCTAAATTAATTAAGTGAACTCACTAATTAATTTAATTAGTTTAAGTATTTAATTATCTTAAGATTACTAACTGGGCTCAACTGAATTATTTTCGGCCCACTTGAATTAATTCTCGGCCCATACTCTGAAATCACTTAATTCCTCACAATTTAAAAGCCCATAGCATTTTTTAATCACTTGGCCCGATAATTTATTCACCCGGCCCAGTAACCTGGCCCAAACCCGGCCCACATTCTTAAACATTTCTAAATAATCCCTAACCCTAATTTACTCTTACTTTCATTCCTTCCCAGAAACAACACACACACCTCTTTTTTTTTTCTCCTTATCTCTCGTTCCCTCTCTGCTTCCTTCTCAAATCTCTCTGTGTCTTCTTCTCTCTCTCTCTCTATGTGCTCTCTCGACTGCAATGAAGAAGAGCCCGAATTCTTCTTATTACATTTCTAGGCTCTTCCTCTCGGCGCTGCGCTCTCTGCTCTCGGTTTTTTCGGTTCTCGGTGGAACGGCAAGCATGCTCGCCGGAGGGAAGCGGTCGCCGACTATCTTCCAGGTAAAAATCTTATCTTTCCTTGGTTTTAATGTTTCTAGCCTCTAATTAATTTACTTTCTGAAATTTCTCAAAATTCTTCTAAATTATTCTCAATTTCTAACACTTTGTCCCTCTCTGATTTCGGCTCTACTGGATGGCGAATCTCACGGTTTCTTCCTCGACTTACAGTGGAGTCTAGGCCTCTGATTATATTCTCAATAAGGTAAGATAGCTTTACATTTCTGTTTTAATTTTCTAAACCCTTATTTGCTTCTGCATGTAAGAAAATTGAACTAAGATTCAATTTGGGAAGGGTTTGGGTGAGTTCTGTGGTTTCTGAATTGATTTCTAATTATCTTCGTTTCCATTCTGTATCAAGGTACCAGTCGGTTGATTCGGATTAAAGATGGTTCAGTGGTGGGGCGTATCTTTTGATCTGGAAACTGCCGTAGGAGTTAAATCTCCTCCTTAGGTAACTCTCTAGTTAATCTCCTTTACCACACCCCTTAATTTACATTGTGATTTTGATTAGTCTTAAAGGTAGTTCGAGTTTCCCATCTTAGTTAGGCCTTTAATACTGTTTGAATTTTCCAGTTTCTGGTTTGGGAAGGGTTTAATTTGCTGCTGAGGTTTGGTTGGTGTTGCTATCCTGCGGGTCTTTCTTTTTCTTACCGAGAATTCCTCAGACTTAAGCTAAGTCTTATTCTTGAGTTAATTATGTGCTTCTTGTTCCATTCTGGAATAGCACTCTGTTCTTAGTTTAAATTGTTTTCTGTTTTAATAACTGCTTAAATTTACTAAGACCTGAATTCATTTCTGTTTTATGAGTGATTAACCAGACAGAAACATATACTTATTCTGTCCCTTACTACTATTTTAAAGCATATATATATATGTATGTTTATGTTCTAAACAAGATCCTTAATTTTTCAAAACTTCATATTTGATGGGTTCTGCATGTTCTGAACAAAAATAAGCATAACTTCTAAGTTCTGAAGCTAAGAGTTTCTGAATCTGCCTTTATAAATATGCTATATCCTGAAATCTCCAGTATACGAAGGTGTATATGATTTGTTAACATGATTTCTTATGGTTTGTTGTTCAAACTGTGAACATAGACTCTAACTTCACTATTTGGTTATTAAACTGATATCTTAAACATATGTATATATATACTGAACTTAGAATCATTTCAGTTTCTTAATGAAATTTGGGTAACTTTATATATATATTTTCTGTCTTCATGAATTACTTTGGAGAGCAGGATACATTTTTAGAGTTTTAAGCATGCTCATAAGTTAATATTCTAGAAGTTATGAACTATATGCATAGCTAGAACTTAAATTCTTTACCTTAGACTTTAAATACTTCTTCTTGAATGAACTGTGGCTTCCTTGGATATTTGGTACTGTAACTCCTCTTTTATGGAACTGATAGGTGAAATATTTTGGGTGATAAACGTTTAAGAAGGGCAGCCCTTACTCCTTATATAGATAGATGTTGTAGTAGTGGTGTTCTCTTTCTTAATGCTCAAGTGTTTGAAATAGCTAGTTTAATAGACTTTACTCTATTGTTGTAGGTATTGGAAGAAGTACAGTTGGAGGTTTCAGTCCTCTTTACTCAACCGAGACTAAAGCCTTCACTGCAGCACTTTATCTTCTGCAGTACCTTATCCTCTGCAGCATCCTATCTTCTGCAGCACCCTATCATATTGATTTGTACATGTGTATCTTTGTTTAGATCTTGCCTCCATAGGGTAGAACATATGTGGCAGTTGCAGCTTTATTCCATGTTGAATCTTAAAATTTCCAGCTGCATGTATGAGTATAGGTCCCACAAATCCCCTTATTTTCTTCCCTTTCACATGGCAGCCGTATATAGCATTTTTTTTTCATATCTTATGTATAGATCTTGAGTTCTTTTGATAGCATTCTTTTTGACTTTCTTACTTACTTTATATAAAGTTTTGATTGTAGGAGACTTCAACTCTCAATCTCTTATACTCTTGCAGCTTTTCATTATGAAATTTTATCTTTTTGTATCCTTATGTAATATAATAATGATAACATTATTCAATGTATTGATTTTCTTTAAGTGTTCCCTCTACACCAATTGTAATATCACACACATGTATCTTTATATCTATATTTTCATTTATCAATTTACTTTTAAATTACCAACCATACATGCATATATATATATATATATATAGTAGTACTATCTTATACTATGTTCTCATTATAGTTATCTAATAATAATAATAATAATAACTATAAGTCCTTTGGGAAGAATTAAATGATAAGCTCTCTTAATACTAAATACTTAAGACCTTGGTTTCATCTTAAAAAAAAAATTCTTCACTTATAGAAACTCTCATTAATATACTACAACGCTTAATATATAATATAATTATTGCGTTCAAATATCATTTATTTCGGAAATTAAAAAGACGGGGTATTACATCCTCCCCCTCTTAACAAAAATTTCGTCCCAAAATTTGCTAATCTTAACATTTCTGAAAACTATTCCTTCCTTGGACCATTTCTATTCCTTGCATTCTTTTATCACATTTATGCTCCGGAACGAATTCCGTCAAGCAACTTTATCACTCTTGTACTCCGGAACGTATCCCGTTGAGTAACTTAACATACTTGTATTCCGGAACGTATCCCTTCGAGCACATTATCGATGTACATTATATCATAACTTAGTGTATCTCTCTAACTGTCACAGCCCAATTTCTTAACCATCTCTTAGTCAAGAAATTAAGCCATGACTTAACTAACTTGGAAACAACTCTAGTAATTTATGTTTGGTTGCAAAGAAACTTGAACTTATTCTCGCGAAAAACAGGGCAGGGCCGACACATCGACTTCGAAAGCTCATAACTTTCTCATACGGACTCCGAATTTAGATCCGAAAGAACCGTTGGAAAGGTATTGAAAAGATCTTTAAAATGACACCAAATTCAGAAAATTCGGACTTATGAAACTCACGAAAAAGTGGGTTCAACGAGCTGCCCTGTTTCTAGCAAAAATAAAGTTTGCACAATTTTTGAATTTGGAGTTTCAACACATCTAAATACCAACTCAAGAAACCAAAAGATAGAGATAAAAAATGATAACTCATAAAGAAAAGTGCTACCATGGATATCAAGGGCTAAACTGATACGAAGGTATCAAACGTTCAAATGACATCAAAACATAGATTTGCAACGGAAGAAATAGTTGAGCTACATGTATGACGACACATAACTCAACTTACAAAATATCCATCATCAAACAACAAGACAATCTATGGTTCACTGACAATTTATATACAAAGATAACCACAGTGTTCAAATCCATCGCCACCTCCAGCTCAACCTGCACGTTAAGAAAACATGCAGGGCGTGAGTACATAAAGCACTCAGTGGACACATGCCAAAACATTTAAAACTTGCTCATAGAGCTAAAATATTGACTTGCCAAATCTTTCTTTTCTGAAAATAATGTAACTGAATATGTATAAAATGTGTCTGTAAACAAATATCTGAAATCTGAAAATATGCAGTATGCAACATGCTATGCTGGCATTCTTTTTCTCTTGTTGTGTCGGTCCCGAAGGCTACCCGCTCACAGCTGCTTATGAAATCTGAAATACCATATCTACGCACTTCTTGTGTTGAGAGGTAGGCCTCCCTCTCAAACACTATGACCGGCCAGTCCGCTCACCGGCTCACGGTCACATATGTGTACACAAACCCTTACCGGCAGCTCGTCCGGCATAGGGCCGATATCGTAATTCTCTCGTAGATAGGCAATATGCATCATGCATCATGCACTAAAAAATATAGGCAAGTCAACTTCTTTAAACATAAAAACATATCAAAGCATAAACAAATCTTTAGCTCATGCATAACTTTGGTTAGAAAGCCCACCTGGATGTTCCTTAGAGCTAAGGAACTAATTTACTCATAGCCACCAATTATCCCTGTCTTCTAGATTCTCTTTTCTTTCTGCTCTTATTTCCTTCTTGGTCTCATCTGACCCTTTTTCTATAATGATACAAATCTAATTAGCTTCTCATACTTAAATCTCAATATTGCGTTTCTTTATCTACTAACTAACAATTTCTAATTCTTACATACTTAGCTCTTTAATTCCAACAAATTCACATTATACTTCATATTCTTCCCTCATCTCAATTATGATCTTAGATCACACAAATAACTCCTCTATATACACCTTTGGATCATCCCCTTCTCCAAGCATTTTATAAATCTTAATGATGTGATGATTATATCTTTAATCTCTTGCTTCATTCATGCTTACTACCATCTAAATAACTCTAATACATCATCATCTAAGCAAATCAATATCAACATATATATAAACTATGAAACTTCATTAACCATTAAATTTTGAAAATCCATTTCTAGTGCTTGGAAAATTCCAAATAAATTAATCTAGGTATTATTCATACCATTGAACTCAAATATGATCTCAATTACATAAATAAAATCAAAATCTTATAGAACAATTTAAGTAGAATTTTCGGTCCTTAGTGCTTAGGATAGAAAACTTGATTTTGATCTAATTTCTTATTCTAATCATGTTTATTGACATCTAATAGCACTTATCTATGCTCAAAACAATCAAATTCTACATAATCAAATTAGGGTTCATGGGAAAGAATTAGGACAAATCCAATTATTCCTCATCTTATGCAATTCTTTCCAAAACATCACTTAATTCATGATATTCTATCCATTTCATACACCATACTTGAGGATTAACATCATATCTTATAAATTATAGATATCATGGATAATAACATAAACTTTCTTAAATTTCTACAAACTAAAGATGTAAAGAGAAGGATTAATTACCTTAAAGATGATTATTTCTTGAAAACTAGATCAAAACCTAGCTTAGAACTTGAATTATGGAAGGAGAAATTTTTTGGCTATGGTGGGAGAGGGGGTGCACGACCATGGGAGGAAGAATAAGGTTGATGGTGATGATAATATGATATATATCTCATTTCTTATAGATTAAGTAATTATATTTTATTAATTAAATAATTAAATACATAATTCTACATCACTCTAGGGGGTTCTAGAACCTTCTAGAACCTCCATTTTTGGGTTCCGAGATATTAATACTGGATTACTCATCTCGACACAAGGAATTCACTGGTTCAGACTGTTCGTGATTCCGAGTTCGTATGAAGAACTTATTCGAGTTTTAAATTACCGAATGAATTTAATTAAATAAATTCCTTCTCAAAACAATATTTTCTAACAAAATCCTTATAATAATCTCTTCTATATACCTTAGAAAATCGGGCAAAATTTATAGATATTGCTACGGCTGTCGAATTCCCAAATTGAATTCTTGCCGAAAACTAATTAAATTATTACCGAAATTACGATAATAAATTTTTATTCTTTCTTTTGTCTGTTTTCAAGCTTAATGGAATTTCTAATTCCATTTTTCTATATTATCTAATAGATAAAAAATTTCTCTTCTGAGGGGTATGCTTCGTCTGAATTTATTCTATCTTAACCCCTCTCTTTAATCTCTAGTATGGAATTAATAACTTCCAATTTCTTTCTTAACGAAATATTCGTAATTCTTTCTTCTAAATCGTATAATAGATTCTTCAAACTCTTCTTAATCTCATAAAAATATTCTCTTAAGGATGCATAGCCTTAATTAAGGTTTAATTACATTTTAGTTATGGCTACAGTATTTCGGGGTATTACACTAACTGCGAGAAGATATCACTCTAATCGTTTTTCTATTTCTTCCCAGAACTTTTGACTTAAAGTTCTGCATCAATTGGGTTGCACATCCACTGAAGGATGGCCGTTTCTCTGAGGTGGCGGCATAAACATTTTTAGATAGCCATATACCGAATACATCCTAGTTCCGAAGGTTTATGATAACTTATCAATAATGTGGGTCCATCATCTCTCATGATAACTTAAGCGAGGGTTGGACAAACTGTTTAGAGACAGACGTCAACCGATTAAATATGAAAAAGAAAGGAATGAACCCAACTGAATTTCAAAAATGCTGAGCTTTAGGGTCCGGAGACCAGAATGACAACTACTGAGATCTTCTTGATCACATGGGGTGATCAGGCCCATCACAATCTCTTCTCAGTCATAAAGTGTAATATCCCGTCTTTTAATCCTAAATAAAAATTTCCTTAAGCTCTAATGTTTCCCAAATTTCTCGTACTAGGATTAAATTTACGAGACCAACATTTTATATCGGTTCGAGAATAACGAGCAATTGCAGTAATTTAGTAGTTAATATCATCACTTGATCGGATTTCATTCACGAAGATGTCCATTAAGGGTGATTAATGCCTAATATGATTAGTGCCATTATTAGTATTAAACTAGTACAGATAATTTTTTGTTTAAAATGAGAAGTATAGTTAGTAATTATAGTGTAATATACGGTTTTACATAAAGGAGATAAATCATCAAGATGTACTATATATATATATAGATATACATAATATTTATATAGTGTGGTATACATGGGTAATACATGAAGGAAAAATAAAGCACTAAGATATATATATATATAGACGTACGTAATACATACAATATATATATATATACACTCATAAGGCAATGGCGTGTAATTACAGTAGGTGAATAAGCAAATAACCGCAACCCACAAATCAAAACGAGCGTGCAACTGTTCAGATTCCCCATAATCAGATTTAGCAAAGCATTAGCGTGTAACAACAGTAGCAAGCAATCTGCTCCCTACTAATCCTAGCTGCACCATAACGTTTCAACTCCAACCAATCACCAGGATCTGCAAATCCAAGAGATTAAGCAGGCGTATAAGATTAGTAAGGAATAGGGATTTAAACCTCTATATAAAGGGGAAGAACTAAGCTTAAACCACACCTCAAATATCATCCACGAAGTGCTGCCGAAGTGAAACTAGGAGAGGAGCAAGGAGTGTGTACTGGAGAAGAGCGGAGTAGTTGAAGTCTAGAGGTAAACAACCTTCAATCCATAGCAATTTATATCCTCGTTCATATCTAGACTTGCATACACTTCATGACTGCACCTCACTATTTAGAAAGAAAAGTTTAAATGCTCCCCAACCAAAAGAAAGAAAACACTGATATGAGACTGAAGACAAAATTTAAATTTAGAATGCCTAAATGACGAACATAGGTGCTGTAAGTTTTGAACACTTGAAGAGCATATCATTTACGTAGGAATAGAACACGTCTAAGTCTTAGATGAATATTGATATGCAATCTATCCTAATCTATAACCTACTTGACGAAGAAAAAGAAGAAGAAATAAGAGAACTTACCTAATGACTAAGGAAGCAGTAGTGCACGGCTGATTGCATAGCCGTGAGTTCCCCGAACAGCCCCGCACGGCTCCGGACAGCCTCGGTTGGCCTCGAGCAGGCTCCGAATGGCTCCGGCAGACCTCGAACAGCCCCGCACGGCTCCGGACAGCTTCGGTTGGCCTCGAGCAGGCCCCGAATGGCTCCGGCAGACCTCGAACAGCCTCGAGCAACCCCGAACAGCCTCGAGCAGGCCCCGAACGGCCTCGAGCAGCCCCGGACAGCTTCGGATGGCCCCGAGCAGGCCCCGAACGACCCCTGCAGACCCCGAAACACTCCGAACAGCTCCGGCAGGTCTCGAAACCACCCCGAACCACCCCGAACAACCTTGAAACACCTCGAACGAACTCCGAACAACCCGGACAGATTCCGGACGACCTCGAATTACCTCGAACCAACCGAAACCAATCTGTAAAATTTGAACTTTCATAGGACTCAATTAATTCAGGAAATTGGAGGAGGATACAAGCTTTCTGATCATAAATACTCTCTAATCAATCAACAAAGTATAAAAGAAGTAGAAAGAAGGAGAAGGGGAAGAAGGAAGAATACTGGAGATAGGAGGAGATACCTGGTGGAGGGCAGCGGCGCAGCGGCGAGACAGGGAGGCGGCAAGGAGCTCGGGAAGGGCCCTGGCGAATCCAGCCAAGGAAGAAGCGCCCGAGAAGGGATCCCGATCGAGCAGAGAAGCGCCAGCGACAATCACTTCGCGGCTGCTCTGTTTCTGCCCTGTTTCTGGTTGCGCAGACGCGAAGAACGGAGAAGGAGAGCACAGCAGCAGTGCTGCGCGAGAGAGGAAGAGACTGCGCGAGAGAGGAAGAGACTGCGCGAGAGAGAAAGAGACTGCGCGAGAGATGATGAGCAGCGAGAGAAGCAGAGAGACGGCAGCAGCAATTGTGCGCGATCTGGAGAGGCCAAGAAAGCGAGAAGTACGACGTGGTGGTGATGGGGTGCGAAGTGATTCAGACGGTGGTGAATGGAGATGAGAGGAGAGAGCCTCGAGAGAAGAAGGCGGGGGAAGGCGCCGGCGATGAAGAAGAAGAAATGGGAGTGAAATTTGTCTAAGTATGAATCTAGAGATATTTAGGTATGGGCCAGATCCATGGGCCAAGTATTTATATTTTGCTGGGCCAACCTGATTAATCTATGGATGGGGCTACTTAAATTCGGATGGGCCTAAACTAATGAAACTGTTGAGAATTTATTTAAAAGGGGGCGTTGGGCCGAACTACCAAATTTCTGGGCCGAGTAATTAAATTCGTGGGCTAGAAGACGGGCCCAAATTGAAGAATTTACTGGGCTTCATATTAAATAATTTGGGCCAAGTCTAATTAAGTTAATGATGGGCTAAAATAATTAATTACTAGGCTCAAATTAAATAATTGGGATGGGCTTAAGAAATTAACACATGGACTAGTTTATTTAAAGATTGGGCCACTTAATTAATCAAATGGGATAAACCAATTTATGTTATGGGTGAAATAAATTATTTAATTAGACTATTAATAACTTGATTAGATAGAAATTTGTTTATATTAGACCAAGCCCAAGAAGTAGAATGTTAATTAACTTAGATAAGTAAATTATAATTAATTAAGATAATTAATTATCTTAATAATTGATTTAATTATAAATCATATTTAAAATATGTATTAGCTAGGTTATTTTTAACCTATAAAAGACTTATAGATATTTTGATTTAAGAATCAAAATATTCAATTAGAGATTTATCAAATAAATTAGTTAGAACTTAATTGATTAATTAGAATTTAATCATAAGAAATGATTAAATTATAAATTATGCTTATGGTGGTAATATAATGATTAATTTACTTAAATAGAAGTTAATTGCCTCAAGTTAAGAATCGAGATATTAAATTAGGAATGTCTTTAATTACATTACCCAATAATTATTTATTGAGTATAGTAAATTCCCGAATCATAAGGTGACTTAGAATTCATCAAACTACTCCTCTAGAGATACAACTCCAAAACTCATGTACTAGTCGAGCTTTAAGGACCGAGACTAAACTCTCATGATAACCAAGGATAGAAATTCCTTGCACTTAGAATTTATTTGATATACTCAAGTAATATATCTCACTCGAGATTCATATTAAAGGTTTCGACGAGAAGTCGGATCCGCGTCACGAGAACAAGGCAAACACCAATCGAGGCCATTCAAGTAGGCTTTTCTTACTATATAAAAGTATATGTGTGCATGCTTTCAAAATGATACGAGATATTTTCAAAGCACTGTCTTGCCATAAATGTTTTCGATTTATGTATGATGCCTATCTGTTATATGATAATCGAATTCGGGTTCCAGTGGATTAGCGTCTCCACTCGAACTAGTGTACACAATGGACTGTGTGTCAGCGAAAGGTTGACCGGTCAAGTGTCTGTGGGAAGTGGCCACTTCCCCGGCACATAGAACTTCAGATATGGTTAAATACAAAGAACTAGGACTGCAGTCAAACTAGAACTTTCTCAAGAAATGATTTTTGTGAACATAGGTGCTTTAGAGACAAAATCCCTATGATTCACTCGAATGGCTTGACAGTTATATATGTATGTGTGCGATTTCGGCACGTGTCTACTGAGTACAAATTTGTACTCAGCCCTGCATGTATTTCTAAACGTGCAGGATAAGAATGAAGAAGACGTGGGTGCTATGTCGTGCTTTTGTCGAACTCCATAGTAGCTGACTCTTGGGGGTTCTACGTGTCTTCATACACGTAGAATTTTATTACGCGATCCTGCATTTTCCGCTGCTAGACTTCTATGTAATAGATCTGAAACTAAACTCTAAATTCTGCTATGTAATGTAACGAGCGTATGACTCTGACTTCCCGATTTACGGGATATGTCCTTACTTTATGTTATGAAGGGAATATTTATCATCTTTCTCTTGTCATTTATTCTTTCATTGGTCATGTTCCCGGCTTTACTAGAATTAGTAGAAAGCGGGCGTGACATAAAGATACTTAGGTTCAGGGATAATATTTCAATGGCTGTCTTGACTAGAACTTCTTGTACTATAGAGTTTAGAA
>JAPKLX010000399.1:0-38532 GCA_026898415.1 Leonotis leonurus
ACACATTGAGAAATCTGTAATACAGAAAGCTTAAATCTCTCCTTTAATTAGTCAAGTAAACTGAAAAGTTTGTGTATTTGGTGTATTCCCCCCCCCCCCCCCATACACCAAACCTAGCTCTTTTGGGACCAACATACCGTTATATGGGTCATAATTGATCGACTTACGAAATGCGCTCATTTCATCCCAATTCCTGCCAATTATGGAGCTAACAAGCTGGCACAAATATACGTTCGAGAAATAGTTCGCCTGCATGGAGTGCCCGTGTCCATTACGTCCGACAGAGATACCAAATTCACTTCTCGATTTTGGACGAGCTTTCAAGAAGAGTTGGGAACGCGCTTGAATTTCAGCACAGCCTTTCATCCACAAATGGATGGTCAAACGGAAAGAACGATCCAAACATTAGAAGACATGCTCAGAACAGTAGTATTAGATCGAGGCGAACAATGGGAACAAGCCTTATGGTTGGTAGAGTTTGCATATAATAATAGCTATCAAGCGACGATTAACATGGCGCCATATGAAGCTCTTTATGGTAAGAAATGCAGATCGCCTCTCTACTGAGATGAAGTCGGAGAAAGAAGAGTTTTGGGACCAGAAGCGATAGAAGAAATGATCAAAATCGTGCAGCAGATAAAGAGAAGAATACAAGAAGCTCAAGATCATCAAAAATCGTATGCAGATATCCATCGAACCGAATTGAGTTTCGAAATAGGACACAAAGTTTTCCTAAAAGTTTCTCCTACCAGAGGGGTGCATCGATTTGGTATAAAAGGAAAACTAAAACTGAGATTTATTGGACCATATGAAATACTAGAAAAAGTAGGACCTGTAGCTTACAGGTTAGCATTACCGCCAAATTTTGGTAATGTACATAACGTGTTTCATGTGTCGCAATTGCGAAAGTATGTGTTTGATCCAAAACACATAGTCCATCAAGAAGAAATAGTTCCCGAACCAGATTTAAGCTATGAAGAAAAGCCTGAATGCATCTTAGATCGAAAAGAACAGAAACTAAGGAATAAATCTATTCCTTTAGTAAAAGTGCAATGGAAGCATCATGGTTCAGAAGAAGCAACATAGGAACTAGAAGATCGAATGAAGGAGAAGTATCCCGAGATATTTAATTAAGGTACTAAATTTCGGGACGAAATTTTTTTTAAGGGGGAGGGAATGTAATACCCTCAAATTTTAATTAGTAATTAATTGCTAATTTGAGATTTAATGAGGCTGTGCATCCTTAAGAAATAAAAATAAGAAAATTTAAAACTAAAGTATCTAGTTGTAATTAGTGAAGATAAGTAACCTAAGTGTTACTTAAGCATGATTTAAGAATGTTAGTATATCATGTAGAGATGATCATAAATAAATTTCTCAAATTCTCTAGAATATTGTAGAAAGTGATGAATAATCACTTAATAAATTAAATCTAAATAAAATTAATTATCATCTACATAAATATGTAACAAGTTACTATTCATGATAAACATCAAAAATTTCCTCTTCTTTTCTCCCTCCATTTTTGAAAATCACCATAGCCAACACTATAAAAATTTTCTCATCCCAAGTATAGAATTGTGATTCTAAGCCACCTCAAGTATAAAGATTAGCAAATTGAAGGTAAATAATACTCTTCCATTATACTTTTGTGTTTTAATTTTAATAAAGCATGATGATGGAGAGTCTAAGATTGAAGTATTAGTGAAGTTTATTGTTATTTCATGATTAAAGCATGCTTAAAGTGGAAAATATGTAGAAATATGATGACTTAGATGAAAATATGGCCTTAGGGTTTGAGTTTAAATTATGTAATACTTGTGATGCTATGCTTAAATCAAGTTGATATTCATGTATTGAGCATGTTTAAACATAAGATTAGAAAGAAATTTGATTAAAAATCCAAAGTATAAAACTTTGTAATTTTCGAAAAACTATAAAATAAAGAGCTATGAGATTTTGATTTTATTTGTTTAAATTGATATTATATTTGAGCTTATGGGCATGAATAATGTCTAGAATAATTTATTTAGAATTTTCCAAGCATTAGAAATTAATTTTCAAAATTTAGTAAGTTTATGGAGTTTCTAAGTTTAAGTACATGTTGATGCTATTTGGACTAAGTGATGATGTATTGAAGTTTATTAAGCAATATTAAGCATGGTTAAATCAAGAGATTAAAGATAGAATCATTCTTACATTAAGATCTTTAATTTTCAAGAAGAAGGGCATGATTAAAACTTACACATAGAGATTTTATTTGTTTGATATTTGAGATAAGGAATGAATATAATGGCTATTGTGAATTTATTGGATTTTATTAGCCAAGTATGTAAAAGTTAGAATTTGTTAGTTTACTATGTAAAGAAGTGATATAATAACATAGATGATAAGTGATTAATATAGCCCAAAGATAGAAGGATGCAATAGCCGAAGAACTTATAACTATAATAGTTGGCAATCAAGTGAATTACGAGAAGAAGAATGAGATTATGAATTGATGATTCCATAGAAAAGAGTATGATTTCTTATTTTTAAATGTTTTAATTAATGTAAGGTTCAGCTGAGAAAGAGAAAGAAGCAAAGAAAGAAAAAGACGAAGCCTCGGGATAAATAGATTAATCTATCCAGGTGGGCTTTCTAACTAAAGAATGCACGTGCTAAAGAGTTATTTATGTTTTGATATGTTTATTATGTTATTAGATGTTGACTTGCCTGTTTTGAGCATGTTGCATGTACATATCTACAACAGAATTACGATATCGGTCCTATGCCGGACGAGCTGCCAGTAAGGGTTTGTGTACACATTAGACCGTGAGCCGGTGAGCGGACTGGCCGGTCAGAGTGTTTGAGAGGGAGGCCTACCTCTCAACACTAGAAAGTAGATATGGTATCATAGATTTAAGATATATGTCTGCAGACACATTTGATGCATGTTCAGTTTTTATTGTTTTCCAGAAAGAGAAGATATATGTTTTAAGAAGTGTATGCAGGTTATTTTCTTAAAAACCCTGTATATGCTAAAGTTGGCAAGTCAATCATATAGCTCTAAGAGCAAGTTTTAAATGTTTTTGGCATGTGTCCACTGAGTGCTTTATGTACTCACGCCTTGCATGTGTTTCTAAACGTGCAGGTTGAGCTGGGAGATGGCGTGGAGCTGAACACTGTAGTTTATTTTTGGACATGTAAATATTGAGTGAGATTATGGTCATCTTCTTAAACTTTGTTGGACATATTTTGTAAGCCCCGAGTTATATGTCGTCATACATATAGCTCAACCACTCTTTCCATTGTGAAATCCAGTTTCCTCCTTGTTGTTAATTTGAATGTTTCGTACCACTATGTTTGGTTAGCTTATGAAATCCATGTTGGTACTTTCCTTTTTGAATCATCATGTTCAACCCTTTTCCTTGGTTTTTTGAGTTTTACCTTTGGTAAATTGAAACCCGAGTTCATAAATTGTACGAGTTTTGTTTTCGCTAGAAACAGGGCAGCAGGTTGAAACCCCTTTTCCGTGCGTTTCATCTGTCCGAATTCATGTAAAATGGATACCATTTTAAAGATCTTTTCAATTCCTTTCTAACGGTTCCTTCGGATCTCAATTCGGTGTCCGGAAGAGTAAGTTATGAGCTTTTTAAGTTGAAGTGTCTAATCTGCCCTGAATTTCCTACGAAAGTTTTTATTTAAATTTATCCTTGAGATTAAACTTCATTTCCAAGAGTTTCTTAAGTTAATCAAGCCGTGGCCTAATTACTTAACTAAGAAAGGGTTAAGAAATTGGGCTGTGACATAAATAGCACTGACTAAGTCCACCATATTCCGCACACAACGTTCTGTTGGACAAAAAGATTACTCTTGCTATCTGCTAAGTGTTTTAACATGAGAGTTAATGTGGACAGACCGTGTATCGATAGGGTGATCGATCTGGTCAGTCACTTTTATGCAATCTCCTTTCGAGAAATCTTAACCTCTCTAAGCAACCTGTTGAAATTCATAATGTCGATGAACCTGTTGAAATTCATAATGTTGATGAGCCTATTGAAAATATAGATTAACCGAGTGAATGTAAAAATATTGATATATACGATCCGAGAAATTGGGATAATATTGATAATACTGCACGAGATATTTTAATCGAAAAAGGACCGATAAGAGAAATGAATTTAGTGTTTCCTAAAGACAATATATCTAGACATTTTTCTTATACTCATTATGTAAGAAAGTTAAGTAATAGAGAGAGGACTGATCGAAAGTGGCTGGTATATAGTAAACATGTTGATAGAGTGTATTGCTTTTGTTGCAAATTATTTACAAATATAAGTAACACAAGTTCTTTAGCAAATGATGGATATAGATATTAGAAACATATTAGTGAACGACTTCAAGAGAATGAAAATTCTGTAGAACGTCTTACTAATATGAACTCTTGGAATGAACTGAGAATGAGATTGGATAAAAATAAAACAATTGACAAAAACTTACAACGTGAAATTTCAAAGGAAAAAGATCGTTGGTGACAAGTTTTAACTAGAATAATAGCAGCTATAAAATGTCTTTCTAAACATTGTTTGGCTTTTCGTGGTTCTAACGAGAAACTTTATAAAGATAATAATGGTAACTTTTTGGGGCTAATTGAAATGATTGGTGAGTTTGATGTTTTGATTCTTGATTGTAAACCAGATATAAGTCATAAAGAACAAATGTCTTTGATAATGCGATGTGTTGATATGTCATGTAACAAAGTGAAAATAGAAGAATATTTTTTGGAATTTTTAAAAGTGAGTGATACGTCTGGTTTTGGACTTTTTAATGAATTATTAAATGTATTAAAATCATTTGATCTTAATATTGAAAATATTAGAGGTCAAGGCTATGATAATGGTTCCAATATGAAAGGAAAACATCAAAGAGTTCAAAAGAGATTGCTAGAAATTAATCCGAGAGCATTATACATTATTTTCGAGCTCACCAAAACGGTGACAAGTTTTGCTTGATAATGTCAACGGCTTAAATGTTAAATCTTTATCTAACACACGTTGGGAAAGTCGTATTAATAGTGTTCATGCAATTAGATTTCAGCCCGCTGAATTAAGAGATGATTTATTAAATTTTTCTGATATTTGTGATGATGCAAAGTCAAAAAGTGAAGCTGAAAGTTTAGTTACATCAATAGAAATTTTTTAATTTTTACTTGGTATGATTATTTGGCATGACATTTTATTTGCGGTAAATATAGTGAGTAAGAAATTGCAATCAAAACATATGTGCATTGACTCTATCATGAAACAATTAGAAGATTTAATTTTTTATTTTGAAAAGTATAGGTATGAGAGTTATGATAGAAGTCTGACTATTGCCAAAAAACTTGCCTTTGATATGAACGTGGAGCTAATATTTCCAATAAAACGTCGTAATATTAAGAAGAAACAATTTGATGAGACAGAAAGTAATGAAATTTTATTATCACCTGAAGAGTTATTTAGAATTGAATATTTTATAGTTGTCGTGGACATGGCTATTGCTTCTTTAAAATATAGATTTGAACAAATGAATTCATTTAGACATATATTTGGCTTTTTGTTTGATTTGAAAGTTTTAAAATCTTTGGATAATGATAAATTAAGAAATTATTGTGTCAATTTAGTTTCGGCTCTTACTCATGGTAATTCATGTGATGTTGACTTGAATAATTTATTTATGGAATTAAAAATGTTGGGAACCCCATGAATTTATATGTTTTGATGATGTTTCTCGAAACTACACTTTGATATTTTGTATATTAAAAACCAGGTAGTCATTGTTATCTATTAAGGAATATCTTAAGTGTAAAAGAAGCAGATCGTTTTAGTAACTTAATAACGATCTGTATTATTCTAGTAAGAGGTATCCTGGACACAATGATTACTAAGATAACAAGTTTTTCATTTTATAAGACAGCTAGCTCCTAATGTGGTAAGCAGATCATTTTATGTATTAATAACGATCTGCTTCACATATTAGCAGCTTGCTGCCATTTATACTTGTTATGGTTTCGATTTCTAGAATATCTTTTAACGTATCAAAAATGTAAAAGTAGTTTGAAGTTTCAAGCTTACTTATAACGATTTGGTTCTCTAGACTAGAGTTAGCTAATGAATAGGAAACAGAATATACTTGTAATTCATTACAAGTGGTTGAGCAGCTCGTTCTCAAGAGCAGCCCGCTGCTCAATACTACCAACAGATCGTTTTCAACTTATTATTAGAGGATGAGCAGCTCGTTCCAATGGCAAATTGCAGCTTTGTCACGACCCGCCTACTTAACTATTGTATTAGCTATGTAAACGGATCGCGACTACGTGAACTGGAGGAACGAACTTGACCCGGATCAAAAAGGTTGAATGAAAATTAAGTAATGCAACATCAAAGGTACAATATACAGTTTAACGAACCAAAAGGGGCGAATCGGGGTAAAAAGGATATAGACTTTCATAAAAATTTGGACAGCATCTCCTTTGCATATAGGTCAATTCCGGACAAATAGAAAACTCAATGCAGGATATAATAAGTCATCATATATATCACAAATGGTTAGGAACATCCAAAACCAACAGGAGATGATATGTACGATATCAAGTTTCAACGACAACAAGTTGAATAAATTCAGGTTTCTAAACATAACAAACCAAAGATAGTGAGTCAGCAACTACTATACATGATCAACATTTCAAAATATAATTCAGAGTTTTGGCAACATATAGGGTGGTTGAGAATTATGTGTGACGACATAACCTCGGGGCAACTAGATACACATATTAACAAGCAAAAAGGAAAGCCCGAATCAGCATCTCTCACCATCGCCAACTCCGCTGCTCAACCTGCACATTTAAAAATATATGCAGGGCATGAGTACTATATGTACTCAGTGGGCACATTGCCAAAAACATTTAAAACATACTTTTATGACTTGCCAACAGAAGCAATACACAGGGTTTTAAATTTTTAAAAGAAATAACCTGTGTATGTTTTCTAAAAAAAAACTTTTTCATGCTCATGCTATATCTTAATCTAATCATGACTTGTGTCTGCAGACAATTCATCCAAATATACAATATCTACGCACTCTTGTGTTGAAAGGTAGGCCTCCCCTTCAACACTATGACCGGCCAACCCGCTCGATGACTCACGGTCATAAATGTGTACACAAACCCTTAGTGGCAGCTCGTCCAGCATAGGGCCGACGCCATAATTCTCTCGTAGATAGGCATCATGCAACGTGTTTAAAACAGGCAAGTCACAAAATCTTTCAAATAACATGCATATCAAAATATAATAGTATGCACATTTTAGTTAAGAAATGCCCACCTCAATAACAGTTTAACCTTACTATCTCAGTTCTTCTTCCTTCAGCTCCGTTCCCTTTCTCTCTACTCCGCTTGCACCTTAAATATATAAATATGGAGTACATTAGAAAAGAGAATATTATTTCACTACTTCTCAATTATTCTTACTTGAATATAGTCTATCATCTCAACTTGGGTTGCTAGGGGTTTTGACCTTCTCTCGGGTCATTGCATCCTTAACTGATTTAATTATTCTTAACTTTATAAATATACTCAATTATGTATTTTAAGCTTATTTATAAGCTTACTTATAATATTTAACCTTATACTTAGTAATTATGCATATTCTTGGTTTATGTCAAAATACTAACTTATGCATAATTATCTTATTAATATCAATCAAGCTCGATTATTCAACTATTAGTACTTATAAATCATTATCTACTCTTGAACCTTAATTAACTTATATAATTATAATACTTCCTTCCTTACCTACTAAACTAATATATGCATCATCACTCAATCTAAATAACATCAACATATATGTAAACTTAGAAACTCCATAAACTAACTAAATTTTGAAAGTTCATTTCTAATGCTTGAAAAATTCTAAATAAATTATTCTAGACATTGTTCATGCCAATAAACTCAAATATGATATCAATTTAAACAAATAAAATCAAAATCTCATAGGACAATTAGGGTGAAATTTTCGGCCCTTATGATGAAGACTAGAAAGTTTGATTTTGATTTAATTCCTTGTTCTAATCATGTTTATTGATATCTAGTGATACTTATTCATGCTCAATTCAAGAGAATTCACACAATTTATAATAACTCAAATTAGGGTTCATGTAGAGATTTTAAAGAAAATCAAATTAACCATAATTTGTTGAAATTCTTTGCATATTCTTGTTTAAAGCATGCATTTCTATCTATTTACTACAACATAATTAAAAATCAAAACCATACTTAAAAAGGAAAATCAAATTAACCATAATTTGTTGAAATTCTTTGCATATTCTTGTTTAAAGCATGCATTTCTATCTATTTACTACAACATAATTAAAAATCAAAACCATACTTAAACAAGCTATAGGGTACGAAATTTTCATGCTTTAAAAAGAGGGAATTCTTCATCATTTTTCAAGCTAAAACATGAAGAAATTGGATATTTACCTTGATTGGATGATTTTCTCACAATTTGGTATTGATTTTTGGCTTAATTCTTGAGATTTGAAGAAAAATTTGTTTACTGTGTGTAGTGTGTGTGAATAGTGACGAAAATTTGGGTGGAGATGTTGGAAGATGATGAATAGTAGTTAAAAGTTAAGTGATTTTTCTAGTTAACTAATTAATTTCTCTACTTTTCCACATTTCTCTAGGGGCTTCTAGAAGCTTCCCGATTCTTCATTTTTCGGGTTTCGAGATATTGATACTGGATGATTCGTCTCAACACATATAATTCAAAGGTTCAGACCGTTAGTGATTTGGAGTTCGTTTGAATAACTTATTCAAACTTTAAAATACCGAATAAATTTAACTGAATAAATTCTCTTTAAAATAATATTTTTCTAATAAAATCTTCTTAATAATCTCTTCTATATATTTTATAAAATTAGTCATAACTTATAGATATTACTACAGCCGTCGAATTCTCAAACTGAATTTTAAACAAAAGCTTATTTAATTATTGTTAAAATTGCAATAATTAATTATTATTCTCTGTATCGGCTGTTTACTGACTTAATGAAATTTCTAATTCCATTTTTCTATATTATCTAATAGATAAAAAAATTCTCATCTGAGGGGTATACTTCGTTTGAATTTATTTTGCCTCAACCCCTTTCTTTTACTAGTAATATGGAATTAATAAATTTCATTTTCTAAATTATATAATAAATTTTTCAAGCTCTTCTTAATCTCATAAATATTATTTCTTAAGGATGCAATGCCCTAATTAATATTTAATCAAACTCTAATTACTGCTACAATATTTCGGGATACTACAAGCTTGCTGTATCCATATACAACAGATCGTTTTGTTTCAAAAACGATCTGGTCATTACACTCAAAATAGAGAACCAAAGAGATGGAGGTACAGCTCAATAGACAAGTAAACTACTACTACATCGAGTTCAAGCTGCTCCTCACAATAACTACGGTGGACTGCCGACATACCTAAATTTGTCACAAGTCAACCACTTGGTGTATTGTCACATCAAAAACATACTTTAAGGAATGAAGTACGAGAATATCAAAATTCCAGTACGGTGAATCATTCCCAGTATGGCAATACACTGGGAAATCGCGTGAAAGGTGGAACAACTCTCATTTGGTAGCGCGTGTCTCAACGAACTCTGCCATGCAATTAATGCAGTCATTAATGCAATGTAGAAGGACGTCTTCGTCTCCGAGCTATCATCCTGCTATTACTCTGCTAAAATCTTCAAGCTCTCAACGTTCAAAACACTTCCATCCATCAAGAATTCTCAGTAGTGTTTTACAGTTGTTGAAGGTTACTTTCTGGAAAAATTATTTCTACAAAACCCCAAGTTAGGATCTAGATTTGATCCAGTTGTAATCTAAGGTTGTAGTATTCAATCTTAGGAAGAAGATTTGTAATCACAATAAGTTATCTAGATTTGATAATTCTTGTGGCTCGTACTCAACGAGTAAAAAGAAAGGAGAAAGCTAGTAAAGTTTTCGATCTAGATTTGATCGAGCCGTGGACGTAGGGACAGTTTATCCCGAACCACGTTAACTGCTTGTGTTCTTTATTTCTTAGTTACTTCATCATCATCTTCTTCATACTCTTGCATTTAAATCTTGGTTGATAATCTCTTCAAGAAAGAAAATGTTTTTCACATTAAAAAAAACATTAACCACCATATTCCGCACACAACTTTAATCAAGTTTAAATCTGTATTTATTAGTCTTGATTATTGTTTTTCACGCATAAGGTCTTATTTGAGTAAGATTAAATCTTCCTGACAAGAAGATTTGTTTTACTACCCTAAGCTATCTTATTTATTTAGTGTGCTTAAACCTTATACCTAAGTTTAAAACAAGAAAACCGAAAAAGGTTGAATTGGTGTTATCCTCCCCCCCATACACCAATCTAGCTCTTTCGGTACCAACAAGTGGTATCAGAGCAGTGGTCCATTTTGACCATTGCTTCTATTTCACAGGAGATTATATCTATGTGGTCATCTTGGATAGATCTTAAAAACGTTTTCACAGCATATTGCACTTGCATTTATCTAATCATCTACTTTTAAGTTATGGAAGGACAGATGATACGTGCTTGTGAGGATTTCTCCATTGCAGGGTATGATGACTGGAGCTTTAGAATCGAGATGTATTTACGTGCACAACACATCAAAATGTGGAAGGTCATTACTGATGGACCCATCAAAATAATGAATAAGGGAAGTGCTGAGATAAAAGATGGAACTGGTCCAACCCCTTCATTGGTCATAGTTGAAAAGGAGAAGACTATTGATGAATATACTGCAGAAGAAAGAAAAGAAGCTGGACTCGATGACTTTGCCAAAGGACTAATTTCAAGCACTTTAAGGGGCATATACTTGGCCAAAATCAGACCTCTTCAAACAGCCAAAGAAATGTGGGATGTACTCAAGGAGATTAGCCTTGGATCAAATATCATTCAAGAAAACAAGCTGTCTATCGCTTGCAATAAATTTGAAGAGTTCAAGATGAAGTCTGGAGAAACAATAGCCCAAATGAAGAACAGGTTCACCGAAGTTCTGATTGAGATAGCCATGATTGACAAAAACAAGTATCTTCAACGAGAGAAAAACTTGAAAGTAATCCGAGCTCTACGTGCTACTTGGGAAATTTACTCAGCCATGCATCCCATGATGCCAGAGTTTAACTCTCTTACCACTGACTCTTTATTTGATTTACTTACTGGAAATGAGTACGAGATCAATTGTATTCATGGTTTATCTAATTCCTCTTCTAGCAAACCATCTTCTGCAGGAAACCATGATAAAGAAACAGCCTTCAAAGCTAAGACGAAAAACAAAGAAGCTGCAAAACAAACTCCAACTATTGTTGTCAAGGAATCATCAAGCTCTGATGATGAGAACTACCCTTCGAAGAACTATTTCGAGGAGTACTCTCTCATGGCTCAATGATTCCAAAGAATGGAGGAGAGAGACAACAGATACAAAAGGCTCTACAAAGAAAACAACAACAGAAAATTCAAAGGAAAAGATCGATCTGGTGATCAACCTACTCGAAGGAACGAGGTAAAATCAACCTCACATGTTAAAGCTGACCTCTCCGAATATTCTTGCTTTAAATATGGCAGGAAGGGACATTTCAAAACAGATTGTCCAGACATATCAAAAGTAGAGAGAGATGAGCTTCGTGCTAAAAGAGACAAGAAGCTCAATGAGCAAAGAAAAGCAATGATGGCTGAAGAGCAATCATCTCAAAGCCAACTGTCAGACAGCTCATCCGAAAATGATGAAGCCTTCATAGCTGATGAAGATGAAGGAGAATGGGATGAGTGTCTAATGGGACATGACCATGGACTTGACAGTCAAGAGGTAAATTGTCAAAATTATAATTCTTCTAATCAATCTAAATGTAATTCTGGTGCTGAAGAAGAAGGTGAAGACGATCTATCTATCGATGATTTTACCAAACTCATGGAAGATCATGCAAGATTGAAAAAGATGTTCAAACATGCCATAAAAGAAAATGGAAGAATGGCGAACACTATTCAAGAAATGAAGGAAATCAGCAACGCATTCAATGATAGGGAAAATGCATTACTAAAGCAACTCAAGGACAAGAACGAAGAAAACTACACATTAAATGCCAAGGTTTCTGATCTCATTGATCGAGAAGCCTCTGCTCAACGTAAAGTCGATGATTTGAGTGCCATGATAAATCACTCGATACACAAAAAGGAAGATCGAATTCAACTCATCAACGACATGCAAAGAAGGGCTGCAGATCGTACTGACTTGGATTTGATGGAGTTGACAAAGGACCACCAAAAAGGAAATTTGTCAAAGAAAAGGGAAAAGATAAAATAGTAAATCTCAACAACAATGCGAGACAGCCTCAAACTATCTTAATCAAGGATCAAGGCCAGCGACAACAAAAATTCACCACTCAAGGGATTGGATTTCAACAAAGAAAACAGCCTGCTCAAAGGATTAATCAAACTGCGCAACAGTTCAATCATCAGCGAGCTCCTCAATTGTTCAACCAGAGAAAACCATCTGCTCCTTTCAAACCATCGGCTCCTAAGAAACAAGCTGTGTCTAATCAACCACCTGCCAAGAAGAAAATTGTGTATATTGACTTTAGTGGCAAACAAATCAGATCTTCACAGAATGTCACTATTATTAGGCAGATTTGGGTTCCAAAAGGAACTTGGTCCACTAACAAAGCACCCTCATTCAGTAGGGTAGCTAAATAAACTTCCTTTGCAGGATAAGAGATCGATGAGAAGAAAGCACATAGCTCGGGGTGCGGTATGGATACTTGATAGAGGATGTTCCAAACATATGACTTGCAACAAAGACTTGTTAATCAACTAGAAGGAGAGCACTGGACCAAATGTTACTTTTGGAGGAAATTCAAAAGGATACACAAAGGGTTATGGTGACCTTCAAGTTGGTAACACTACTATTCTCAATGTATCATATGTTGAAGGTTTAAATCATAATCTATTATCAATTAGCCAATTTTGTGTTAATAACAAGAAAGTAGAATTTACAGCTAACAAACGTCTTGTCAAGAACATGGAAGGAGAAGAAATTCTTCTTACTGGAATTTTGCAGGACAGGTTGTATATCATACAATGGAATGATCAAACTGAAACCTGTCTAATAAAAAAATCAAGTACAGACACCAGCTGGTTGTGGCACAAACGATTGAGCCATTTGAATTTCAAATCAATAAACAAGCTGGTGAAAAACAATCTAGTTGAAGGCCTGCCTACCCAAATCTATGACAAAGACCATGTATGTGAAGCTTGTCAAGCAGGAAAACAAACAAGAGCATGATCATTTCCTACAAAGGCAGCTCACTCCACTTCAAGGATTTTGGAACTCATACACTTGGACCTTTTTGGACCTGTATCTCCATTAAGTGTAAACGGTCAAAAGTATACTCTTGTTGTTATTGATGATTTCTCTAGATTTACTTGGGTTGTTTTTTATGTACAAGAAAAAGGAAACTCTAGAGAAACTACATAATCTTCTCAACAAGCTTTCAAACCAAAATGAGACATCCATCATCACCATTCGATCTGATCGTGGAACTGAATTCATCAATCATATGATCGAAGGATACTGCTCAAAAATGGGAATTCAACATCAAACTTCAGCAGCTCGAACACCACAACAAAATGGGATTGTGGAAAGGCGTAACAGATCGCTCAAAGAGGCTGCCCGAACTATGTTAAATGAAATCAATCTCCCAAAGAAGTTCTGGGTAGAAGCAGTCAACACCGCCTGCTACACACAAAATTGATCTGTCATCACGCAATGCCACGGGAAAACTCCTTATGAGCTGTGGAATAACAGAAAACCTCGAATCTCTTACTTTCGATCATTTGGTTGTAAATGTTACATTCACAACAATGAGAAAACTCAATTAAAAACCTTTGATAGCAAAAGTGATCAAGGAATATTTTTAAGATATTCTGAAATCAGTAAAGCTTATAGAGTTTTTAATAAGAGAACTCGTGTTGTGGAAGTAACACCACATGTTTTTTTTGATGAAGCTAATTTTGAAGTTTCAGGAACAGACAACTCCTCTTCAAAAGATGAGCTCTCACATTAAACTTTGAGAAATTCCACAAATAGACTCATCGATGACATCCTTCTATGGAGTCCACGAAAAGATGAAGATGAAGAAGAAACTACTATTCAACCTGCTATAGAAGAAGTACAGCAAGGGGGAACAGATGTACAAATATCACATCTAGGGGGAATAGGTGAAGGGGGAACCTCGCATGAAGAATGTTCACAACAATCTGTTGATGAACAAAACAATCAATCTGCTATACTCACAACTCAACCACCATCTGTTCAAAACATGGTAAATGAAGTATCAAGTATTAATTTAAACACTGACAATCTCCTTGATGTTCCTATCACAGATCATCCCGAATTTGAGAATCCACCTGATGAGATAGAAATCGAAGTATCTAAGGATGAAATGAAAAGGCGAAGTAAATGGGTAGATAGCCATCCATCTGATCTCATTGTTGGGAACCCAGCAGATAGAGTCAAAACTAGACGCATGCATGGAGAAAGTGCATTACTAAGCTGTTATCTTGCTCACACTGAACCAAAAGACATCGAAGAAGCCTTACAAAATGCAGATTGGATCAATGCCATGCAAGATGAATTAAATGAATTCAAAAGAAATGATGTATGGTATTTCGTGGATCGACCTAGACATCAAGGTGTTATTGGAGTCAAATGGATATTCAAGAATAAAAGAGATGAAACAGGTGAAGTGGTAAGAAACAAAGCAAGGCTAGTCGCCAAAGGATACTGTCAACAAGAAGGAATTGACTCTGATGAAACCTTCGCACCAGTGGCACGACTAGAAGCTATCAGACTATTTCTTGCTTATGCAGCTTTTCAACGTTTCAAAGTATTACAAATGGACGTAAAGAGTGCATTTCTAAATGGAATTCTAGAAGAATAAGTCTACTTGGAACAACCACCTGGGTTTGAAGTTGAAGATGAAAACAAAGTATACAGATTAGCTAAAGCAGTGTATGGACTAAAACAAGCACATCGAGCTTGGTATGAGACACTGTCTACATTCTTACTTCAATCGGGATTCAAACGAGGATCAGTAGACAAGACGCTATTCACCATCAAAGTCCAAGACTATATCCTTTTAGTTCAAATTTATGTTGATGATATTATTTTTGGATCCAAATCTGAATTCCTTTGTAACAAATTTAGTAAGCTAATGCAGGACAAGTACAAGATGTCAATGATGGGAGAAATGAATTTCTTCCTAGGTTTGCAAGTCAAACAATCTGCTGATGGGATCCTAATCAATCAATCCAAATACATCAACGATCTCATCAAAAAATTTAGAGTTAAAGATTGCAAACCAGTAAAAATCCCTATGCAAACAAATGGACAGATATAAAACAGTATCGTGGTTTTATCGGATCACTTTTATATCTAACTGCAAGCCGACCTGATATTACTTTTGCGGTTGGTGTTTGTGCTAGGTATCAAGCTAGTCCAAGGGAATCCCACTTGGAAGCAACCAAAAGAATATTGCGTTATCTCAAAGGAACTATTGAGATAGGTTTATGGTATCCTTGTGATGACAATTTTGAATTAACTGGATACTCTGATTCTGATTATGCAGGTTGCAAGCTTGATAGAAAATCCACATCTGGGACTTGTCAATTTCATGGAAGCAAGCTCATTTCGTGGTTCTCTAAAAAGCAAACTTCGGTTGCAACCTCAACAACAGAAGCAGAGTACATGGCTGCAGGGAGTTGCACAACACAAATTTTGTGGATCAAACAACAACTAAAGGATTATGAAGTCTACATGTATGGTGTGCCAATATTTTGTGATAGCTCTAGCGCAATTGCCATCACTCAAAATCATGTTCTACACACTCGCTGTAAACATGTGGATGTTCATCATCACTTTATTCGTGATCATGTTGAAAAGAAGAACATCGAGGCTGGAGGGAAGATGGTGGCCGAAGTGAAAAAGCATGTGGAGCAACAATATGAGGACATGGAGAAAACCACAATTCCAACTGTGGTTAAAAACGAACTGCCCACATTGCTCAAAGACCAGCTGCCGAAGGCCTTACAAGAAGCAGATGTTGCAACTGGTGATGAAATTTTCCAAATCAACAAGACAATTACTGACATGAAGGTTGCTCACAGCGAGCTGACAGTCAACTTCCAATCACATCTCAAAACTGCTACCAAACAATTCAATGAAGTTACTGGCAACATTTCAACTTTTCTACAATATAAGGAAAACTCCGAAGCAAGATTCAAGGTGCTCAATGACGAGCTTTCCTCCCTTCGACTCATAATCTCCAAAGACATTATTGATGATGTCGAAAAGGGGGAAGAAAAAGAGATGGTCCAGCCCGCTGCTCCCTCTGCACAAACCAAAAAGAAACCTGTTGCTGCTCCTAAAAAGAAGAAATTGACTGCAAAACAGGCTGCTGAAGCCAGACAGCTGCAAAAAGAGAACGAAGAAGAACTCAAGAGAGAAGAGGAGGCTAAGAAGGCAGCAAAACGTAAAGGAAAGAAAGTTATGTCCGAAGCTGAAGAAGATGAGGAAATGTTTCTGGATGGGTACAAGGCGGAGCAGATCGCTGACCCTGAATTCAGAAAACTATGGAGAGCCGAAAAACAAAGACAAAGAAAGGCAGAGGCGAAAAATGATGACAAAGAAGAATCTCAAGATGAAGAGGCAGATGAACCTTCAAATCCAATATTCAAATTTTTTGAAAAATTTCAATTGATGGAGCCACAAAACCTGACTTGGATTCACTGCAAGAAGGCTTCTCAATGGAATAAACTTGTCAAAGAATTTATCATGAAACATTACTACTTGATGGAACAAGATGTGCAAGGGGGCTCTGTGGACGATCTGTTTCGTGAATTTCTCTCCCAACACAAAAATCAATCGTTCATAGAATATCTCTACAGACAATCTGCTATGACAAACACCCCGCTTACTGCTCCGAAGAAAACAACTCTCCTGTATCCAAGAATCCCTGGAACTACAGAAGTTGATCACGCAGCAATCTTGAATGCCATAAATCGATCTGCACAGCTAATGAATTATCCCATTGATTTCAATAACAAAGACTATCGAAGAATATTCAATGGAATTGCTCCTGAAAGAGCAAGGTTTGGTGTATGGGGGGGGGGGGGAATACACCAAATACAAACTTTTCAGTTTACTTGACAGGTTGTACGAGAGTTCAAGCTATTCTGTATAAGAAATTGCTCGATAGATGACTAGACAGATCGATGCGCAGATCGATAGCTGTTTTAGTCCAAACAGATTACTCTCTTAGTGAAAACACTTAGCTAATAATAAGAATGATCTTATTACTTTCTGAGTGTTGAGTGAGTGCGGAAAAATGGTGGATTAGTGATTGCTCTTGTTTTTAGAAAACCTTAAGAAGTTAATCAGATCGATTAAGCAGATTGATTAAGAATGCAAATTATATGATAGTACAGAAGGTTAGAATAATTAACAACTGAAATGAAATATGCAGGAATGTAAAGCACACAGTTGTTTAACGTGGTTCAGGAAAACCCTACGTCCACGATCTGGTTAAAACTAGACCAGATTATCCACTACTAGAATACTCTGCTTCTTTATATTCGTGGAGAACGAGTCACAAGTATCAATCAAAACTAGAGAGATACTTATGCACGAATTAAGGGTCGTCTCCCTTTACAACAGATTACCTCTACGTTACCACTAGAAAACTACTAGCTAGCAGGGTGATCTCCTTTCTCTCGATAAGACAAACTTTTGATTACTGTGATATCGATTGCTAGACTGCATAAACTGTCTTGAGCACTTATACTTCACTGATGGAAGGATAGTGCTCACATATACTCTTTTCTTGTAGGTTTTCACAACATCATCACCTCACATCCAGTTCACTTTCTACCTAAGGATGTTGCTGCTTTCTACCTCTCATGGCAGGGAGAGAGGGGTGGACACGAGGCAACCATCAGAGTTAGTAAGCGTAACACTATTAGCAACACATCTTACAACGTCATCAACATCATCAACGACGCTTACAAATTGAAGGATGAAGGTCTTGACCTTGGGGAAATCACTGCAGAACAGCTGCAAGAAGCAGTGGAGACAGTGATGATCATACCTATCCAATATACAAACAGGATGTTTACCCGTGCTCTTCTCGCTCCAGAATTCAGAATTCTGTTTGAATTCGTACAGCGAATCTTTCTCAACCACAACGGATCCTATGACCAGGTCACCCCTGAGAAGTTCAGGATCCTAGCAGCTGTGGTACTCAACCTGCTAGTGAACTGGAGCAGGATCTTATTCGATCTCTTGGCAAAGGAGGCCAAGATGATTCTATTCGTGAAAGGAGGCTCCCCTGGCATAGAAGTGAAGAGAAGTAGCTTGAGACACTCCATGAAAATCAGCTTTATGCTGGAAACCTTCTTCCCCCAACACCAGTGGGATAAAGCTGTTGAGTTTAACTCCAGACGGCATTTCCCGAAGGACCAGCATCAGATAGAAATGTCAATGGGCATTTCAGCAAATCTGATTGCATGGGTGAAAGACCCAGTGGTTTTTAATGCGCTGATGGAGATGGGAAACTCGAATCTCATTTGGATTCCTCCATCTGGTCAAGCAGATCACTCCACAAAATCAAAGGTTACCAAGGAGAAACCAACTGAGAGGACTCCCACCAAGAGAGTCACAAGAAAGGCAAGCTCAATCGACACGGACACATCCACAGCAGCCCAGCAACCCAAACCCAAACGTAGACGACTTCAAAAAATTACAGAAGCGGTGCAGACTTCTGAACCAGCTGTTACCGAGCCACCGGTCCCTCAACAAGAGGATGAGGAGGAGGCATTCTGATGACTGGACCACCAGAAGATGTGACCCCTATCTCTTCTCTGGATCCCAACAAGGACTTTTCCCTCGCTCGCACTGAAAGTCCATCCTCTGCTGAACCACTGGCGCAGATTGATGAAGAAGTTGAGGAGGAAGAAGAGTCAACGGATGAGGAAGAAGAGTTGAAGAAGGCAGAGACTGTGGTGAGGATGCTGGAGACAGAGGCAGATCATTATGTTCTTCGAACTTTCCATGGGATCCAGCTCACCCCAGAAACGTATGAAGCTGCAAGGAGGTTGAAGTTCCTTTTGCTGGTCAAGGATAAGGAATTTTATGTTCTGGATGCTCTTCTCCGCACCAGATCCATCCATGAGCTAAAAATTGAAGAAGCCACATTGCTGAAAATCTTCACAGCATCTTCAATCTCTGAGCTGAGGGAGACATTCAAGCCAGACATCCTAGGCATGTCTAAGTTTGAAGCAGAGGAACTCCAGATCGATCTACGATCTGCTTATGAGAAAGCCAACATGCTGGATTTTTTTAACAGCATTGAAGCAGAGGTTGTGGAGGAAGAGGTTGAAGCAGTTCATGCTGATGCTCACCAACAGGGTGCAGCCATCACAGCACCTGCAACAGATCAACCCATGACTGAGGCTGAAAAGCAGATTCCTGCACAGGCTGAGGGGGAACCAGCCCAGCAAAATACTATTCAAAGTGCAGTGAGTGATCAAGCTCAATCAGATCATGAGCCAGCTGGACAGCGAATGGGGGGTATACCAACAGATGACCTCTATACCCCAGCTATCGCAGCTACAATGGAGGAACATGTGGAGATGACCACCCTAGAGGACATATTGATGGACCAGCATCAATCCCTGTCCAATACACAAGTGAGGGATCTCATCTCTCAGAAGGTTGACAAATATATGTATGGAACGCTCACTCACGTCCAAGATGAAGCCATCCGCATACTCACAGAGTTCAACGACCACTTGAAGACTCATGTCGATCAAGTTGACTCTGATTTGTGGAGAATATGCAGGCTAAAAATCGAAGAACTGAACAAGGAAATGGACGATGATAGAGCTGCTGCCGAAGAACGGAAGGCACAGATTGATCAAATTCTGTTCACAACAGAACTTAAAGTGAAAGAGATTTACAAGATCGTCACTGCTTTTGCTGAGAAAGAAAAAGACATGGTTCACACCATAGTCCGAGAGCAGACCGATGGCCTCACTACAGAGATAGTGAAAGAGGCAAATGCTTACACCAGATCATTGCTTAGGCAATTTGAAGCAGCCGGCAAAAATTTTGTAAAAAGAAAGATGTACGACCTGGGTTACCCCACGAAAACAATGATTGATACATACTTCAACGACTTTGGGATCGTCCAAGAAGATGTAGCAAGTCACACAGATGAACTGACCGACGTCAAGAAATCATTCCAAAAGCAGATAGATGATGCTAATCTCAATATCACATCTCTGCTTACACACAAGGTTGAATCCGACAAGGAGCACAATGCAATGAAGGAAGAGATCACTTCCCTACGGGCACTCATCAATATGTTTGTTGATGATGTCAAAAAGGGGGAAGGATCTGTGAAAGGGAAGAAGCCAGCTACAGCTGTTGCAAAAGGAAAGGAGAAAGAGAAAGTTCAACCTGAGCAACAGATCACACCACAATCAACTAGCCCACCATCTGCACCAACATCTGCTCAAATCAAAAAGACCACATCTTCAAGCAGATCGAGCCAACATCAACCACTAAAGAAAAAGAAACGCTCTGGATTCAGTTGGTCATCATCTGCCCCTACCAGAACATCAAAATCAAAAGAAGGAGAGACCAATTGGGTCCCAGAAAACTTAAGAGAAGGATGGGAAGGGTTGAGAGATGGATTTATCATGTGCAGATATTTTCTCAAGGAGCCTGCATACAGCGAAGGAACGACAAATGAGGCCTTTAATCTCTACCTTGACATGAATGATGCTAGAGACTTGGTTGAAGGCATAAGAGAAGCAGTTGCAAAGGCAAAAATCCAGATCACTGCCCCAGAAAGGGAATTCAAAACATGCCCAACCATTCCAGGGACTGATCTGCCTGACAAGACCTTTCTGTTCACCTATATAAACCAGCTCGTGGAGAACAGAGGGTACAAAGTTGATGCAGAAGACCCTGACTACATAAGGATAAGAGAGGATGTTTATGAATGTGTGCAGCTGATCTCGGATGATGCAAGGGCTAAGATGAAGAGACAACAGGAAGAGAGAAGAAAGAGCAAATAGCTATATTTATTTTTTTTGATCTACACTTCTTACCTTTGTCATGATTATCTGTAAACTTTATTCTCCATTATCTATGAAGTTTGCATTTGTAGTTTCTGATGACAACCCCTAATTGTCCAGAACATATATAAACTGTTTTAAATCGTTATAACCTAAATAACGAACAAACATCTATCTGGTCATCAACCCAGATCACTCTTAAGAGTTGCTAGGACATTATTGTGAAGTGTGGTTTTGACATCATCAAAAAGGAGGAAATTGTTGGGAACCCTAAGTAACTTAGTTTTGATGATGGTCTTTCGAAACACACTTAGCTGTTTAGAGCTTGAACTGTTCTACGTGTAAAAACAGATCACTAGAGATAAAGTGAATCTTGTTATAGAACAGATTAGGAGATGACTTGAAATGTAAAGGAAATACTCCTATAGAAGTCAATCTCAACTTAGAACAGGATGAAGGTCAAGATTTCACGCCAAAAAGGAATCGATCTGCTGTATCAGACAGCGACCGGATCGATGACCAGATCATTGCCTTCAGCGAGGAACCAGAACGATTGAGTCATCAATCCACCACCTGTCATCATCCTACACATCATATGCTCTTGCCACGTCAAGATTAAAAGTCCATCCAACTGGGATTGGAAAGAAGATCTTCAGCTAACACATAGAAGGAAAGAGACCATTAACAATCTGCTTTCCATAACTCAAAGATTGAGTCAAGATATGATGTGTAGGATGATGAAAGCTGGTGGATTGATGACTCAATCGTTCTGGTTCCTCGCTGAAGGCACCGATCTGGTCATCGATCTGGTCGCTGTCTGTTACAGCAGATCGATTCCTTTTTGGCGTGAAATCTTGACCTTCATCCTATTCTAAGTTGAGATAGACTTCTATAGGAGTATTTCCTTTACATTTCAAGTCATCTCCTAATCTGTTCTATAACAAGATTCACTTTATCTCTAGTGATCTGTTTTTACACGTAGAACAGTTCAAGCTCTAAACAGCTAAGTGTGTTTCGAAAGACCATCATCAAAACTAAGTTACTTAGGGTTCCCAATAGGTGGAAAGGAGGAGAGCGCAGCTAGATGATCAACAAAGGCGTCAATCACGATCTGCAGAAAAAGAAAGCCAACCACCTCCTCAACCATGAAAAATACTTGCAATTTTTGGTTTTGCAGCGAGCTGATATAAATGCAAAAATGTAATTGTAAGCTGTTATGTCAATAAAGTGAAGTTTATTTTGAAAAACAACCTGATGACAATATCTCTTTGTCCAGGCAATATTTTTTTGTTTGTCACTTAAATTATTATTATGCATTCTAACTACCTACAATATTAAAACCTTGCTTTAAAAAGGAAATATTAAAGTATGGTTTCGACATCATTAAAAAGGGGGAAATTATTGGGAACCCCATGAATTTATATGTTTTGATGATGTTTCTCGAAACTACACTTTGATATTTTGTATATTAGAAACCAGGTAGTCATTGTTATCTATTAAGGAATATCTTAAGTGTAAAAGAAGCAGATCGTTTTAGTAACTTAATAACGATCTGTATTATTCTAGTAAGAGGTATCCTGGACACAATGATTACTAAGATAACAAGTTTTTCATTTTGTAAGACAGCTAGCTCCTAATGTGGTAAGCAGATCATTTTATGTATTAATAACGATCTGCTTCACATATTAGCAGCTTGCTGCCATTTATACTTGTTTTAGTTTCGATTTCTAGAATATCTTTTAACAGATCACAAATGTAAAAGTAGTTTGAAGTTTCAAGCTTACTTATAACGATCTGGTTCTCTAGACTAGAATTAGCTAATGAATAGGAAACATAATATACTTGTAATTCATTACAAGTGGTTGAGCAACTCGTTCTCAAGAGCAGCCCACTGCTCGATACTACCAACAGATCGTTTTCAACTTATTACTAGATGATGAGCAGCTCATTCCAATGGCAAATTGCAGCTTGCTGTATCTATATTCAACAGATCGTTTTGTTTCAAAAACGATCTGGTCATTACACTCAAAATAGAGAACCAAAGAGATGGAGGTACAGCTCGATAGACAAGTAAACTGCTACTACATCGAGTTCAAGTTGCTCCTCCCAATAACTACGGTGGACTGCCGACATACCTAAATTTGTCACAAGTCAACCACTTGGTGTATTGTCACATCAACAACATACTTTAAGGAATGAAGTACGAGAATATCAAAATTCCAGTACGGTGAATCATTCCCAGTATGGCAATACACTGGGAAATTGCGTGAAAGGTGGAACAACTCTCATTTGGTAGCACGTGTCTCAACGAACTCTGTCATGCAATTAATGCAGCCATTAATGCAATGAAGAAGGAAGTCTTCGTCTCCAACGGATAGTTCCTTCATAGGGGCTATATTCACCTCCAGAAAGAGGTACGAGAATTCAAGCTATCATCCTGCTATTACTCTACTAAATTCTTCAAGCTCTCAACGTTCAAAACACTTCCATCCATCAAGAATTCTCAGTAGTGTTTTACAGTTGTTGAAGGTTACTTTCTGGAAAAATTATTTCTACAAAACCCCAAGTTATGATCTAGATTTGATCCAGTTGTAATCTAAGATTGTAGTATTCAATCTTAGGAAGAAGATTTGTAATCACAATAAGTTATCTAGATTTGATAATTCTTGTGGCTCGTACTCAACGAGTAAAAAGAAAGGAGAAAGCTAGTAAAGTTTTCGATCTAGATTTGATCGAGCCGTGGACATAGGGACTGTTTATCCCGAACCACGTTAACTGCTTGTGTTCTTTATTTCTTATTTACTTCATCATCATCTTCTTCATACTCTTGCATTTAAATCTTGGTTGATAATCTTTTCTAGAAAGAAAACATTTTTCACATTAAAAAAAGCATTAACCACCATATTCCGCACACAACTTTAATCAAGTTTAAATCTGTATTTATTAGTCTTGATTATTGTTTTTCACGCATAAGGTCTTATTTGAGTAAGATTAAATCTTCCTGACAAGAAGATTTGTTTTACTACCCTAAGCTATCTTATTTATTAAGTGTGCTTAAACCTTATACCTAAGTTTAAAATAAGAAAACTGAAAAAGGTTGAATTGGTGTATTCCACCCCCCCCCCCTCCCCATACACCAATCTAGCTCTTTCGGGACCAATAAAAAATATTAAAAATCACTTTGCCAAGTGAAATAATGTCTCCTACTGAAATTCTAGAATTTGTAAAAAATGCAGATTGTTATCCAAATGTTGTTATTTCTTATAGAATTTTGTTGACCATATATGTAACGGTTGCATCTGCGGAGAGGGCCCATTTTTATTATTTGGCCCTGGGCCCAATTTTTGTCAGGACCGGCCATGCACCAGAGAGCTATGGTGCAGCTCGATGTGTGAAAACATATCTCTTAATCAAGGACAGTGAGTACTATGTTCTTGATGTGTTGCTTAGAGTTAAATCAATCGAAGAGTTGAAGATAGAGGAAGCAACTCTTCTAAGTATTTTTCAAGTAGTTTCTGTTATTGATATAAGAGAGTCCTACCACCAACTGATTTTAGCTATTGCAAGGCACGAAGCCAGACTGCTGAATGTTGATCTGAAATCATTTTATGCTGATAAAATGGATTTCTTTGAAAGTATACCAGACACTGGTGATGAGGCAGATTAGGAAGCTAGGGAAGAGCCATCTGCTCAACCTGATGTAAACATGGAGGAACAAGGCGAAGTACATACTGACCAGCCTAGTACATCTGGTGTACCAGAACAACAATCTCAACGGAGGCGAGCCCACTGACAAGCTATACACTCCTAGCGCAGCTGCAATATTCAAAAAGGATATCAGTTTTATTGATCTAGAGGATCTGTTAGAAAGAGAGCACAAATTATTCACCAATGAGCAGGTAGATGATCTGATCAACATCAGAGTTCAAGATCATCTTGCAGCTACCTATAATGATATTCAGGAAAGGGCCACAAAAGTCTTGACTGACTTCAATCAGCATCAAAAAGATTACGTCAATTACATGGACAGAGATTTGAGGAGGAAGATAAGGGACTCAATGAAAGAGCTAACCATGAAGCTTGATGATGATAGACATGCAACTAATACAGCTAAGGAGAAGGTTGACCACCAACTGGAAAGCATTGACAAGAAGATAGAAGGAATACACAAGCTGGTGATCAACCTTGCTGAGAAGGAGAAGGACTTGATCGATGAAGCTATCAAACAACGCACTACATCGTTGTTTGGGTATACTGGAGAAGAACCTGCCTCAATCCATGAAAAATCTAGAATACCTAACACCAGATGATCTAAATCATCAACAGACAAGGCTGACTGAGATGGAGTAGCTTTAGAGCACTTACAATAAAACTCTGAGCACAATGAATAGCCGTCTGGAGAAAAAACTCAATGCGACCAACCAGGACATCACATTCTTGCTCAACTACAGAGAATGTAGAGAAGAAGCAAGAAGAGATGCAAACAGTGATTGACTCCCTTCCCACACTCGTCAAATCCTTATTCGATGATGTCGAAAATGTGGAAGGAAGATCTGATAAAGGAGAGAAAAGAGGAGACAAGGACGGTGCAGGAGGTAGGGGAAATGAGCCAGTACAGAAGAGACCAGAACAAAGACAGACCACTCCACCCAGACCAGATCCAGCTCTAGCTTCTCAACCAGAATAGCAGTAGCCAAGGCCATACAAAGGCAAGAAGCCTGCAAATGAAGATGAAAGTGCTCAAGTTGTTGAATTGCTGTTGCTAGGAGTTAGCCCAGATCAAGCATGTGATCCCATTTTCAGGGCACAATTCTACAAGGAAAAGGCGCTGCAGAAGGAGGCAGAAAGAGAGCAGAAAGAGAGAAGGCCTATTAGACACCCTTCTCGCCACCTAGAGCAGAACAACCTTCACCAGCACAGCCACCAGCTCAGTCTACACAGAAAAAGAAGAAAACACCATTCAAAGCATGGTCTCTGTTTCTACAAAAGAAGACACCAAGATATCCATGGGTAGGAGAGGGAGACAAAAAATAATGGGAGATAATCAAGACAGGGTTTATACTCAACAAATACTTTCTGAAAGAGCCCATATGTTGGGAACCCTAAGATTAGTGTTGATGATGGTCTCTCGAAACACACTTAGCTGTTCGTTATGTTTAACCTGTTCTCGTGTAAAAACAGATCACTATAGATAAAGTGATTTCTGTTATGGAACAGATTAGGAGATGACTTAAAATGTAAAGGATATATTTCCATAGAAGTCATTCTCAAACTAGAATAGGATGAAAGTCATTGCTTTTTGCCAAAGAAGAATCGATCTGCTGTAACAGACAGTGACCAGATCGATGCCAACAGCGATGAACCAGAGCGACTGAGTCATCAAACTATAAGCTGACATCATCCTACACATCATATGCACTTGCCACGTCAAGATCAAGGTCCATCCAACAGGGCTTGGAAAGAAGATCTATGATTAAAACAAATAAGGAAAGAGACCGTTAACAATCTGATTTCCATAAATCAAAGATTGAGTCAACCTTTCCTATATGGCAAGAACAGATATGATGGAAACCATTGATTGGCAATATAACATCTATCTCACGCCAATCAACAACGGCTAGAATTTTAATATTCAATGCCTATATAGTTGAAATCAACAATCTGAAAAAAAAAAAAAAGAGAACACACACGAGCTATACTGCAATTATCCTTCAAGCTTTCTGCATTCCAGACTTAGAGCTTCAACATCTTGTGATTCTACATCACACCAACCACCTCGATTCAAGTCTGTCTTGTCGAGAGAAAGGAGATCACCCTGCTAGCTAGTAGTTTTCTAGTGGTAACGTAGAGGTAATCTGTTGTAAAGGGACACGACCCTTCATTCGTGCACAAGTATCACTCTAGTTGTGATTGGTACTTGTGACTCGTTCTCCACGAGTATAAAGAAGCAGAGTATCCTAGTAGTGGATAATCTGGTCTAGTTTTGATCAGATCGTGGACGTAGGGATTTCCCGAACCACGTTAAACACTGTGTGCTTTACATTCCTGCATTCCTTATTATCTTTTGTTTATTATTCTAACCCTCTGCACTATCATATAATCTGCATTCTCAAACAATCTGCTTAATCGATCTGATTAACTCCTTAAGGTTTTCTAAACAAGAGCATTCACTAAATCCACCATTATTCCGCACTCACTCTACACTCAGGAGGTAATAAGATTACTCTTATTATCTGTTAAGTGTTTACACTTAGAGAGTAATCTGTTTGGACTAGACCAGCTACTGATCTGTATATCAATCTGGTCAGTCATTCCAAGCAATTTCTTGTATAGAATAGCTTGAGCTCTCTTATAAAACGTCAAGTAAACTGAAAAGTTAGTATTTGGTGTATTCCCCCCCCCATACACCAAACCTTGCTCTTTCGGGACCAACAAGTGGTATCAGAGCAGTGGTTCAAATTGACCATTGTTTTGTTTCACAGGGTTAAAACCTGCGTGGTCTACTTGAATAGATCTAGAAAACCTTCTTCATTCACGAGCATTCTGGTTGTTATGGAGTCATCTGTTATCAGGGCTTGCGAAGAATTCTCTATCCAAGGATATAGAGAATGGAGTTTCAGAATCAAAATGTGCCTTAAAGCCCATCACTGCTTGATGTGGAAAGTAATCGAAGAAGGGCCATTGGCAATTACAGAAGAAACCACCCGTATCACAGATACAGGAGCAGTTAAAGAAACTGTTCTAAAGGATCCCAGAAAATACACCTCTGAAGAAAGAAGAGAGGCAAATCTCGATGACTTTGCCAAAGGGATCATCTCCAGCACGGTCAAAGGCATACATCTGGCTAAAATCCAAGACCTGGATACTGCCAAAGAGATGTGGGAAGCCTTGAGAGACCTAGCCCTAGGATCTGAAGTTATGATCGAGAACAAACTATCTCTAGCCTGCAACAAATATGACGAATTCAAAATGAAACCAGGCGAGACAATAGAACAGATGAAAATGAGATTCACTGGAATTCTTCTTGAAATATCTGCGCTCAAAAAGAATAAGTATACTCAAAGGGAGAAGAACATGAAAATTCTTAGAGCACTTCCACCAAGCTGGGAGATCTATGCAGCAATGCAACCTCTAAGAGCTGACTTCAATGATCTGTCCACTGAAGCCTTATTTGATCATCTCGAAGGTCATGAATGTGACATTCGAAGAATTCGGGGACCAGATCATCTGTCCAAAAAGGCAAAGAACAGTACAAAGAAGGACAAAGAGGTAGCCTTCAAAGCGAAGAGCAAACCAGATGATCCTTCTGAGTCTGCTACTCCAGATGAAGAGAGAGGGTATGACAAACTCCTAAAAGAGTTTTCAATGATAGCCAAACGAATGGACAAGATGGAAACCAGATCAAAGAAATACAAACGCTTCTACAAGGATAACAGAAGGAACTTCTACAGGAAGTATGATAATGATCGATCTGATGACAAAAATGAATCTAAACAGCAGACTACTAAAATAACAAAGACCTCTAGCTCTACAGACTACACTTGTTTTGAATGTGGCAGAACAGGTCACTTCAAAACAGATTGTCCTAATCTGTCCAGAAGCCAAAGAGAAGAACTAAGAGCCAAACGAGATCGAAAGCTTAAATATGAGCGAAAAGCGATGATAGCTGAACAGAACTCAAGCAGCTCGAGTCATTTCTCAGACAGCTCATCAGAAAATGATGAAGCCTTCATTGCTGACGACGAAGAAAGCTGGAATGAATGCTATGTAGGCTTGGACAACGGTCTAGATGAAGTTGAGGTAAATTCTTGCTACTCAAATTCCTCAGATAATGAAAATAATCTTGAACAGGAAAGTGAAGATCAAGCAGAATATTCATGGAATGAAATAGATGAGATGTTCAAAAGCTACTCAAGCATCAAAAGGCTGTTCAAAGAAGTAGTTGAAGAGAATGACAGATTAAAGAAGATTGAGCAGACTCTAAGCACAGCAAACACTAAATTTGTTGCCAAAATTACTGATCTGGAAGAACAGATCAAGAGCAAAGACAGTGAGATTCACTCTCTTAATTCAAAAGTCAAGGATCTGGTTACCAGAAATAATGTTGCTGAGGAAAAGATCAAGAAAGGAAAGGAAATGATATACAAGAGTGATGAGCGTGCAAAGTTGCTAATCAATATGCAACAAAAGGGCACATCTGGTTTGGGATATCCAGGTCACTCAGAAAAATCTTCAGGAACTATAAGCTTCGTACCAGAAAGGAAGGAAATACCAGATCAAGTGAAAGACTTGAAAAACAAGAAAGGTTATCCTCAAAAGATGATAATGAAAGATGCAAAGAACAGACAGTATCATCAAACCAGGGGACAACCAGCTCACTACACAGAAACAGAACACCTTCAAAGAGCAAATGTCAACAGGACAAAAACTGTCAACAGGACAAAAATTGTCAACAGAACAGAACATACTAAGAAAGGATTACAGAAGGATGAGATAGAGAGATTTCATCCATCTGAAATACACTCTGTATCTAAAGCAGATAATGAGGGAAACATCATTACCTGCTATATTGCTGTTCCTAACCCCAAAATGTTCTGGATTCGAAAAGGAACATTTGCTAATAATCAAGCACCCAAACGTTGAAAGGGTAGCTAAATGTAATTAATTGCAGGATCAAAGAACTGCAAGAAGGAGTAAGATAGCAAAGAAGAACTATCTGGATTATAGATAGTGGCTGTTCAAAACACATGACTTGTGACAAGAACCTTCTGACAGATTACATAGAGAAACCAGGCCCACAGGTCACTTTTGGATGTAATTCAAAAGGATATACCAGAGGGTATGGAAACATCAAAGTTGGCAAGACCACTATCACTAATGTATCATATGTTGAGGGTCTTAGTCATAATCTGTTTTCTGTAAGTCAGTTTTGTGCAAATGGCAATCAGATTGTTTTTGATACTAACAACTGTCTGGTAAAGAACAAGGAAGGAGATGAAATACTCCTTACCGGTAAACTGCAGGATAGGTTATATATTGTCCAGTGGACAAACCAGATCGAGACCTGCTTAGTCACTAAGACTGTATCAGAAACAAGCTGGTTATGGCATAAGAGATTAAGTCATCTTAATTTCAAATCAATCAACAGGATTGCCAAGGAAAGGTTAGTAGAAGGACTACCAGATCAGGTGTATGATAAAGATCACATATGTGATGCTTGTCAAGCTGGAAAGCAGACCAGATCATCCTTTACAAGCAAAACAGCTCACTCAACATCAAGGACACTAGAGCTGTTACACCTTGATCTGTTTGGACCAGTCAAACCACTAAGCATCAATGGGAGAAAGTACACATTGGTAATCATAGATGATTACTCAAGATTCACTTGGGTCATCTTTCTGCTGAAGAAGAAAGAGACTCTAGACAAGCTCCCTGACTTTCTACACAAGATCACTAAACAGAAAGAGATGAGTATAACCTCTATCAGAACAGATCGAGGAACGGAATTTCTCAACCAGAAGATTGAAGCATATTGCAACAAGATGGGAATCACTCATCAAACATCTGCTGCTCGAACTCCTCAACAGAATGGAGTAGTTGAGAGAAGAAACAGATCACTCAAAGAAGCAGCTCGCACGATGCTTAATGCTACAAATCTACCGAAGAAATTCTGGGCAGAAGCTATATACACAGCCTGCTATACTCAAAACAGATCATCCATCACACTCAGACATGGAAAGACTCCATATGAAATATGGAACAACAGAAAGCCTAAGATTTCCTATTTTAAAACTTTTGGCTGTTTATGTTACATACACAATAATGGGAAATCTCAGTTGAAAACTTTTGATAGCAAAACAGACCCTGGAGTATTCTTAGGATATTCTGATGTCAGTAAAGCCTATCGAGTTTACAATAAGAATTCTCATATTGTGGAAGTAACACCTCATGTTGTATTTGATGAGTCTATTGTTGAGTACAGATCACCAGATGAAAAGCAGACAGACAATCAGGTGACAACCAGAAGGATGAATGATTTACTACTGGAAGATATTCTTATCTGGAATTCAAAGAGTGAAGATGAAGGCGTTACCACTCAACCTGTTGCTGAGGAGATCATACAGCAAGGGGGAATATCACGATTCAATCTGGATGAAAACAGATCATCAACAGAGAATAATGATACAGTTACTACAAATGATGATCAACATCCAGAAGAAAGCCCAGATGAGAATCCATTTCATGCTACATCAACAGCACACCCGGAATTTGAGGAACCAACAGATCAACCGGATCCTGAATTATCTGATGAAGAGATGACTAGGAGAAGAAGATGGATACAAGACCATCCACCAGAACAGATCGTTGGGAACCCATCAGATCGTGTGAAAACTAGAAGAATGCATGGAGAAAGTGCATTATTGAGTTGTTATTTATCTCGCTTGGAGCCATCTGATGCTTATGAAGCACTCCAAGATGCAGATTGGATAATAGCAATGCAAGAAGAACTCAATGAGTTCAAAAGAAATGAAGTCTGGTATCTCGTGGACAGACCCAAACATCAAGGAGTAATAGGTGTAAAATGGGTGTTCAGAAACAAACGAGATGAGAATGGTGAAGTAGTCAGAAACAAAGCCAGATTAGTAGCTAAAGGCTATAATCAACAAGAAGGCATTGATTTCGATGAAACATTCGCACCAGTAGCCAGATTAGAAGCAATAAGGCTATTTCTAGCATATGCTGCTCACAAACGATTCAAGGTATACCAGATGAATGTCAAAAGTGCCTTCCTCAATGGTATTCTTGAAGAAGAAGTATATG
This sequence comes from Leonotis leonurus, assembly GCA_026898415.1. Classification (NCBI taxonomy): domain Eukaryota; kingdom Viridiplantae; phylum Streptophyta; class Magnoliopsida; order Lamiales; family Lamiaceae; genus Leonotis; species Leonotis leonurus. The sequence goes on from JAPKLX010000399.1 coordinate 32,052, forward strand.
TGGAACAGCCACCTGGATTTGAAGAGGCAGATTCAGATCAGAAAGTATACAGACTAGCTAAAGCAGTCTATGGTCTAAAACAAGCCCCTAGAGCTTGGTATGAGACCTTATCAACCTTTCTACTAGAATCTGGATTCAAAAGAGGATCTGTTGATAAGACTTTGTTCGTTATCAAAGTTAAAGAACATATTCTCTTAGTCCAGATCTATGTAGATGATATCATCTTTGGATCTCAATCTACCTATCTGTGTGACAAATTTGCTAAACTTATGAAAAATAAGTATCAAATGTCTATGATGGGAGAAATGAGTTTCTTTTTAGGGTTGCAGGTCAAGCAGCTACCAGATGGTATCTTTATCAATCAGACAAAATACATCAACGATCTGCTAGCCAAGTTTGGATTAAAAGACAGTAATTCAGTAAAAATTCCAATGCAGACCAATGGGAAAATTGGTCCAGACCCCGAGGGAAAACCAGCTAACATAACACAATACAGAGGGATCATAGGATCATTACTCTATCTTACTGCCAGTCGACCTGACATCACCTTTGCAGTAGAAGTATGTGCTAGATATCAAGCAAATCCCAAAGAGTCTCACATGGAAGCAGCTAAGAAGATACTAAGATATCTTAAGGGAACAGCCCATATAGGATTATGGTATCCGTGTGAAGACAATTTTGAGCTATCTGGATATACTGACTCAGATTATGCTGGATGTAAACTAGACAGAAAGTCAACATCTGGTACATGTCAATTTTTAGGGAATAAACTGATTTCTTGGTTCTCAAAGAAACAGACATCAGTTGCCACTTCAACTACAGAAGCAGAATATATGGCAGCTGGAAGTTGTTGTGCACAAATACTGTGGTTAAGACAACAGCTCAAGGACTATGAGATTGAGGTCAAGGAAATTCCTATTTTCTGTGACAGCTCAAGTGCTATAGCAATCACACAAAACCCAGTATTGCACACCAGATGCAAACATGTTGATGTGAGACATCACTTCATAAGAGACCATGTTGAAAGAAAACATGTACAGATTGAGAAAATACACACTGAAGTTCAGAGAGCAGACATTCTCACTAAAGCATTACCAGAAGAAAGATTTAAGATGCTCTGTGTAAAACTAGGACTTTTAAATCTTGAAGAAAGGACCAGATTGATCTGAACCAGATCAAACTCAATACTCCAACAGGGAACTAAACCAGCAACCAGATCTCTAACACACGCCAATACAGATTGAATAAATTCCAACCGGGAATTACTAAAAGAAAGCAACCAGATTAACCAGAGACAGAATGCTAAACCAGAGAATCTCAAAACCAGCAAGTCTCAAAGTGAAGTTAGTCAACTTTAACAGAAAGTTGAACCAGAAAAGCTTCAACCAGAAAGATGAAAGATGCCTTGAACAGAAAGTGGTTAACAGACGCTTAACCAGAAAGTACTTCAACCAGAATGTGATTAACGAATGATCAACCAGATTGAGAGTCTTACCATAAATGAGATTGACCTCAACCAGATTACCTAATGCCACGTGGATATGGAATTAATATTTCTATTAATTATTATATTACTTGGTTAAGGGGGAAAGGTCAACTATATACGGTGACTAGATATCTATTTTCTGTCATTAGACTTCAAAATCATCTATTTTTGATGATTGCATGCAGTAATCGGGAGACGTGATCGAGAAAATATCTACCAAATCTAGAAAAAGAGAGATAAAAGATTGCATCAAAAATAACGCGCCATCTCATAACCGTTCGATCATAGCGCGTGCATCATACGAAAAGGAAACGCGACTATGGGTTGAAAACCTAGTATATGGAAAGGCGGGAAAGCTGAAAAAGGGAAGGATTTCTCAATATTTTATTACTTTACTTATCTTCTCTTTAGCATATATAGTTTGAAAAGGCGGTTCGTGTATCACTTACACTTACAAATTTTCTCAAACACTTAGCAAATTTTCTGCCTTCCAAAAAAAAAAAAAAAAAATTCTCTCTTCGTAAATCTCTCACTTTCTAGCAAAAATGACTCCCAAATCATCTGCTTTTCTGGAACAAGCAAACTATCTGAAACCTTATATTCACCAAGACCTTTTTGCGGTTCTTGACACCTTCGGGTTTCATAAACTGGAAAAGGCATTTGATCTCGTTCGCCAGTGCAAAGGTTTCATGTTTCGTTTTTTCTTTAACTCTTATTCGTATGTCAAAATGCTTTACTCTGTATCTATTCTCTGTCTGTAATATTTGTCAATTACATAGAACTGTATAAACTGTTTCTGTGGCACTTATACTTCACTGATGGAAGGATAGTGCTCACATCTATTCTACCTTGTTCTATGTAGGTTTCTGCAAAATTATTACATCACACCCTGTGCACTTCCTACCCAAGGATGTTGCAGCCTTTTATCTCTCATGGCAGGGAGAGAGAGGTGGAGAGGAGGCCACCATCAGGGTGAGCAAAGGGAACACTGTTAGCAACACTCCCTACAATGTTATTAATCTCATCAATGCTGCTTATAAAGTAAAGGATGAGGGATTAGACTTGGGGGAAATAACTGCAGAACAGCTGCAAGAAGCTGTGGAGATGGTGATGATAGTTCCCATCCACTACACAAACAGGATGTTTGTTCGTTCTCTTCTCGCGCCAGAATTCAGGATTTTGTTTGAATTCGTACAGCGAATTTTCCTTAACCACAACGGGTCTTACGATCAGGTGACCCCTGAGAAGTTCAGGATATTAGCAGCTGTAGTTCTAAATCTGCCAGTTAACTGGAGTAGGATCTTATACGATCTTTTGGCAAAGGAGGCCAAGATGATCGTATTGGTGAAAGGTAGCTCCCCAGGCATCGAAGTTAAGAGAAGCAGCCTGAGACATTCCACAAAGATCAGCTGTATGCTGGAATCATTCTTTCCTCACCATCAATGGGATACAACAGTTGAGTTCAACGTGAAACAGCATTTTCCAAAGGATCAACATCAGATTGAAATGTCAATGGGTATTTCAGCAAATCTAATTACCAGAGCAAAGGACCCTGTAGTCTTTAATGCTCTGATGGAGATGGGGAACTCGAATCCCATCTGGATTCCTCCATCCGGTCCAGCAGCACACTCCACAAAATCTAAGGTCACCAAGGAGAAGTCAGCTGAGAGAACCCCTTCCAAGAGAGTGACCAGGAGGGCCAGTTCCGTTGAAACAGACACCTCTACAGCAGCACAGCAGCCCAAACCCAAGCGCAGAAGGCTTCACAAACTGTCTGCTGAGATACAGACCGAAGCCCCTGCTGCTGCAGAAGTTACCATCCCTCAACAGGAGGTTGAGGAAGAAACCGTTATACTGGTTGATGAACCAGAAGATGTAGAGCCTCTGTCTACAGTACACCCAGCTCAGCCCAGGGACTTTTCTCCAGCTCAAACAATCAGCTCATCTTCTGCTGAGCCTCTAGAACAAATCAATGAAGAAGATGAAGAAGCAATTGAATCTTCAGATGAAGATGTGGAGAATAAAACAGCTCAGTCTGTGGTTAAAATGATTGAAGCAGAAGCAGACAGGGCTGTTCTCAACATAATCCCAGGCATTCAGCTCACACCAGAGAGCTATGATGCAGCTAAAAGAGTCAAATTGCTGCTGTTGATCAAGGACAAGGAGTTCTATGTTTTAGCTGCACTGCTTAAAATCAGAACTATCGACCAGCTCAAAGCAGAGGAAGCCACACTATTAAACATCTTTGAAGCCTCATCTATTGCTGAACTAAGAGAAAGCTACTCTCAATCCATCCTTGCAATAGCTCAGCTCGAAGCTCAGAAGCTACAGATCAATCTAAGAGAGATCTATGAGAAGGCAGGAAAGCTGGATTTCTATGATAGTGTAGTCGATAACGCAGAACCTGAGATTCCATCTGCTGCTCACCAACAGGGTGCAGCAATAGCAGAACCTACACCAGACCAGGTCATGACTGACACTGGTGTGCAGATCACTACCCCACCCGCACCAACTGAGGAAGAACCAGAGAAGGAAGAACTCCTTGGTCAGAACATCGGAGGCGAGCTCACCAATGACATCATCACTCCTGCTATTGCAGCTGCACAGAACATACATGTGCAGACATACACCTTGGAGGACATATTGATGGATCAACATCAATCACTGTCTCATTCACAAATCAGAGATCTCATCTCCAAAAAGGTGGATCAGTACATGTATGGCACACTGACCACAGTCCAAGATGAAGCAACACGCATACTCACAGAGTTCAACGACCACCTGCAAGCTCAAGTCAATAAGGTCGATTCTGATCTGAGGCGAATCTGTAAACTGAAGATTGAAGAGATCAGTAAGAAACTAGATGATGATCGGGCTGCTGCTGATGAGAGAAAAGCCCAGATTGATCAAAATCTGTTTTCAACTGAATTCAAGGTAAAGGAGATGTACAAAATCATCAGTGCCTTTGCAGAAAAGGAGAAGGACATGGTACACGCCATTGTCAAGGAGCAAACTGATGGTCTCACAGCTGACATAATCAAAGAGACTAACTCCTACACCAGAGTACTACTCAGACAATTCGAATCTGATGGCAAAGCCTTTGTAGAAAGGAAATTACGTGACCTGCAATACCCCTCATCAACTCTCATCAAGTCTTATTTTGATGAAACTGCTGACATCAAGGGAGATCAGGAAGAGATCAAAGCTGATCTGGTCAACTCAAAAGCCTCTCTTCAAAAACAGATTAATGATTCCAACCTCAACATCACCTCGCTGCTGTCTAGCAGATTTGAATCTGACAAGGAGGTCGCAGAGCTGAAGAACGAGGTCACCTCCCTCAAGACATTCATTCAATCATTTATTGATGATGTCGAAAAGGGGGAAGGAATTGGGAAGAAAAAGCTGCCATCTGCTGCGCAGGAAAAGAAGAAAGAGAAAGCAGCAGAAGAAAAACAAAAGAGCTTGACTGGATCTGGTGCATCAACTGCAAAGAAACCAGCCAGTTCTCCTTCCTTTCAAGCTCAGAAGACTTTTTCTCCAACCAGATCGAGCCAGTCTCAACCTTCCAAGAAAAGGAGAAGAGCAGGATCCAGCTGGTTCTCATCTGCTCCTATACGCAGATCATTGACAAAACAGGGAGAGACTAACTGGGTCCCAGATCACCTGAAGGAAGGATTTGAAGGCCTAAAATATGGATTTATCATGTGCCGCTATTTTCTAAAAGAACCTCTCTACTGTGAGGGGTCACCAAATGAAGTTTTCAACTTATACCTTGACCAGAATGATGCAAGGGATCTGGTAGAAGAGATCAGAGCTGCTGCTGCTAAAGCCCAAATCCAGATAACTGCTCCAGAAAGAGAGTTCAGGACCTGTCCCACTATTCCCGGGACAGACCTCCCTGACAAAACCTTCTTGCTAAACTTCATAAATCAGCTAGCAGAAAACAGAGGATATAAGGTGGATGCTGAAGATCCAGATTACATAAGAGTTAGAGAAGGAGTATACGAGAGTGTTCAGCTCATATCAGACGAGACTAGAGCAAAGATGAAGAAGCAACAAGAGGAGAGAAGAAAAAGCAGATAGTAGTCCTATTTCTTATATCTTTGTGAATCTGCCTTTTCGTATGTTCTGTTCTATCCATCTGTAACCTCTCTTGTCTTCTTATCAATATATGAATTCCATCTTGAGTTTCTGATGACAACTTTTTATTGTCCAGAACACATATAAAAATATCCTAAAAACGTTATAAACTTAATAACGTAATTAAAACAATCTGGATGTTAGACCAGATCGCTCTTTATAAGCTGATAGGACATCTTTTGTAAAGTGTAGTTTCGACATCATCAACAAGGGGGAAATTGTTGGGAACCCTAAGATTAGTGTTGATGATGGTCTCTCGAAACACACTTAGCTGTTCGTTATGTTTAACCTGTTCTCGTGTAAAAACAGATCACTATAGATAAAGTGATTTCTGTTATGGAACAGATTAGGAGATGACTTAAAATGTAAAGGATATATTTCCATAGAAGTCATTCTCAAACTAGAATAGGATGAAAGTCATTGCTTTTTGCCAAAGAAGAATCGATCTGCTGTAACAGACAGTGACCAGATCGATGCCAACAGCGATGAACCAGAGCGACTGAGTCATCAAACTATAAGCTGACATCATCCTACACATCATATGCACTTGCCACGTCAAGATCAAGGTCCATCCAACAGGGCTTGGAAAGAAGATCTACGATTAAGACAAATAAGGAAAGAGACCGTTAACAATCTGATTTCCATAAATCAAAGATTGAGTCAACCTTTCCTATATGGCAAGAACAGATATGATGGAAACCATTGATTGGCAATATACCATCTATCTCACGCCAATCAACAACGGCTAGAATTTTAATATTCAATGCCTATATAGTTGAAATCAACAATCTGAAAAAAAAAAAAAAAGAGAACACACACGAGCTATACTGCAATTATCCTTCAAGCTTTCTGCAT